>JAEIIG010037984.1:0-11820 GCA_018904695.1 Drosophila parvula | reverse complement strand
TTTAAAACTAATTATCCTTTACCAGTTAATAATACCTGGAGTTCATTACTTCACCAAGAGTATCAAGGGTATAAACCCAAGCACAAAGCCAGCGCATTTTTCAGCTCGCTTAGCTGCTTCTCGCAAGCCCCACTCGTCCTGAAAGCCACAAGGACGAGACCCAAAAGGCATACCAAGCTCGTCAGCCTGTCACCCAGACACAGCGGCTGCAAAAAACCGAGCCAGACTCCGCGTTATTGTTAAATATATATATATATATATAAAGCTATAGAAAAAGATTTCATGTTTTTGCGCCCTCTCCGCCAATGTCTGTAGAATGAACTCCTTGCAAAATATATTCACACACACACACCCTTGCTCCGAAGCCGTGGCAAAAAATGTAGGAATTTGTGTGCGTGAAAAATATAAAAAACTCTTTGCTGTCGTTTGTCGAGGTTGCAGCTGAGTGGCTCCGCGTTTGCCCCCTGGGTCCAAAACTCCAGACCAGATCTGTGGCACGCGTCAACGAGGCGACAGAAAAGGCACAGACACTTGAAAAAAAGGAAAAGCTGGAACCAATTCTTAAAAAAAAATAACCAAGCTTATAATTAGGGGATTATAGAAAAGGATTACAGCTATAACTGTCAGTCATTTAATTTAACTTAAGTCATACCACTTTACCTTACTTTCTAGTAGTATGTAAGGAAAGTACTTTAACCTTTTTCTCTCTGTGCCTGGCACTTCCTTTCGGTGTTGGCTTTTGCCACTGGCTTTTGGGTCTGGAGAGCCGCAGGAATCCAGTGCCTGGCATCTCGCGCTTAAGTGTTATTTGTCTACGCTTACGTGGCGACCCAAAAGGATGGAGACGTGTGTTCGGGGATGTCCTGGGCGTGTTCGGGTAATTGTGCCGCTCATATGTGTGAATTAAATGTGCCGTAAAGGATCCCAATTTTCCGGTCACTTAACCGAAAACCAGCAATGTGCCGCAAACCGGGCAGGACACTTTTCATGTTTGTCCATGGCCATGGCCATGGGTTTGTTGTTTTAAGGTCGACCAGTATCCTTCCTTGGTACACCTTCTGCTCCATCCCAGTGTGTTCCCTCACCAAATCAGCATCTTTGGCCATATAATTTACTTATCCTCGGTGCTCTCACATGACAATTTAATTGCTGACATAATGTCAAACAACGGGGCAGCAGGACATCCGCTGGCCGGTCAGCCCTTTGGGCAAATGTTATCCTTTGCGGTTAACACATTTGCACTTTGGCCCCGGCAAAGGCAAACAATGTTTTTAATATAAACAAAGTAAAACAAATTAGCGAGAGCAAAAAAGAAAAAAAAAGGAGAAGAGAAGAGAACAAGGACCGAGAAGGACTCGTTGAGGTCGAGTGTGTGAATGTGTGAAATGGCCTTTATTTTATTACGTTATCCTTGCTTTACCGGACACATTATTATGCGGCCAGCGTAAAAAGTTTACATATATTTATGCGGCAACAAAAAAAAAAAAAAAAAGGACATCCCATCCTGGCCCGGACTATGTCTAGGTGTGTGTGCACAATTGTTTTGACTTAATTTGCATGCCCGTCCAAGGATCATCATCAGTGCTTGGTGTTAAAGGACCCAACGTGTGCGGCTAATTACCAACACACGGAGCAAGCCAAAGAGCAAGGACACGGTGTCCTTGCTTTCGGGCAAACGCACATTAACGACAAGTGCAGAAGCGGTCTAACCGGGAAGAGGAGGGGGCGCCGGGGCCAATGATGTCGGGACTGTTGCCGCAGTTAATTAGGAAATTAAATTGACTAAAGTGCTTGAGCGTTTTGCCTGTTTGCCCTGGCCATCCATCCGCCCCCATTGCCCACGCTCCTTGGAAAATAATTTAGCGCAAATAAGTTTAGCGACTGTCCGTCCGTTCAGTCTGATTGATTTACATCACATCCCTAGCTCTTGTGTGTGTATCGCACATACGTCGCGTGGGCCGTTCGTACGTTGCACATACGCCGCGTGGGCGCACGCAAAACAGTTTTCTTGGGGGCCCTCTCTTGGCTCCTCTTTCTTCTCTGTTTGCCGCCTCCACCATCTCTTTTCGATGAGACTCTATGTATTTCGTTCGTTGCCTACTTTTAGGCGGCCTGCCATTCATTTTCATTTACTCGGCACGGCACTCGGCGCCTGCTGCTGCTGCTGCTGCCACTGCCACTGCTGATGTTGCAGGTCCTGCTTGATGCTCCTGCTCTTCCGACTTTTCCTCCTGCTTCTGCTTCGCCTTATCGTTGGGTTTTCGGTGTACATAAAGCGCCCAGCGGACGCACAGAAACGCACCAACTGCCGGCATTTGGAGGCGGAGCCAACTTGATGCAGAAATGAGAACGGAGGAGGAAAGCGAAAGGAGGCGAAAGAGGTCCTGGTATGGGAGTGATGTGACTGCAACACGAGCCTGGGCTCAAGCTCGACTTATAGAGCAAGGATTCCTGCCATTAATTATGATGGACATGCGTTCGAAAAGGGGTCCACTGAAAGGACGAAGATATAAAGCATCGTCTATGGCCGGGATCAATCAAACTGCAGCAAAGCTCAAATAATATTCAGAAGGTAGATACAAAAAAAGGGATCACGAGGGTCTGCCCTTTGACATCCCATATATATTTTTTTTTGTTTGTTTCGTTTATTTAAGGAAATTGTCCATCAAATGTTTACGGACCCTCCTTAAATGTTTAGACCTGGCAATAGTTTTTTTTCTTCTTTTTTTTATCCTTTTCTCCCGTTGACAGACAAAGAGAGAGAGCGGGAATATTTTCCATTTGTGAGCCACAAATGCCAACGAAATGCCAAATAGAAAATGTTTTAGCGGAAATTTGATTTTAAAAAGCGTTTTGCCAGCAACTAAATGAGATTATGCGCTGCCAAAAGTGCAGGACACATACCGTACACAGGACACTCACAAACTCTGCTCTGCCATTCTCCGTTGCTCCGGGGCAAGTGAGGCATTAAAAAATGCAAAATTATATATCAAAGCAGCCGGGACAAGCTGGAGGAGGAGGTAGAGGAGGTGGAGGAGGCGGAGGCGATGGAAAGAAGCGAACGGAGACGAGCAGCGTCCGCTGCACGTCACATGAAATTATTATATCCCGCCACACATCCCGTCCAGGACATTGAAAATATACCAACGTGATCCGGCTGCCAAGTGGCCTCCTTGCCCGGCCAGGGACATTTCACAGGACATTCCGGCGAGCTCCGGCACAGGACAGTCAGCCAACGTCCAACGAGCCATGCAAAATAAAATAGCAACACGAAAAAATGCGAAATTTTGTTAGAAAATTGCAAAAAATTACATACATATTTGGTTTATGTGCAGCGACGGCCAGAAGCAGTCAAAGATGTGAAGGATTTGCACGGGGTAGAGGGCCAGTAGCCAGGGGCACAGTTTGTGTCACAAAGGACATGTGAGCTAACGGTAATGCACTGTCCTGTCAGCTGCAGCAAGTGGAGCGGGCCCTGCATGGCGTATACTTGATTTCTCCGTATGAAATATTTAGAACCTCGGCGCGAGGGCCAACCAAGCATCGATGGCTCTTGGCTTTAAGTGCCCGGAATGTGTTCTATTGGATCCGCCACAATTGCACTTGTTCGTGTCATGCCGGGGCGGAACCGTCCTAATAAAAACATCTTAATAAATCAACTTGCAGGGGGAGAGATGAGATGGGTGCCGCCACAGCTGGAAATGGGAGGTAAATAAAACCACCCCCAACCATAATCAGGGCAGACAATACGCGCGTCCCTCAAGTTCATATTTCAAACGCTGGCCAAGCCACCGAACCCTTGCTCCGCCATGTCTGCCACTTTCAAGTGTTTTTTATTTTTTTTTTGTACCCAACCCGATGGGGAGCAACCCTTCGAACACTTATCGCATTCAACATCATTTGCATGCGGAGTGTTCTCGCTGGCAGGCGAAACAAATAAAATCAAGAAATAAATTAGAGAAATACAACAAAAATGAAGAAAATCCGGAAATGTTTGGCGAAAAAACCATAGAATCTATATACACACACGTCCAACAAATATGGCCGTAGTTGATTTTTTGCAATCTGCACTTTTCTGGTCCTTTGTCGAAAATTGTTGCCGCAGACTCGCCTCGGACTCGAAGCCATCACGGGTCCCCAGTACCTAGGAATGGGCTTGTGAGCTTCAGCTTTGGTTCGCAGCTCCATCTACTCGTCTCCTGCCAACGTCGTCTGTCTGGGATCTGGGATCTGGGATCTACAAACCTGCAAGCTGCCCGACTGCAGCCTGTCTGCCGCGTCTGGACACGTAAACGTGGTCCTGGTCCAAGGACCACTACCCACATCCACTTCCAAGTACCTCTACCCAATCCCCCTTCGAATGACCACTACCCATCCCCCTTCCAATGGCTACTGCCCAGCCCTTGGCCACGTCTATGTCCATGTCGTCGTCGTCGTCACCTCGCGACGCATTCGTGGCACTCGCGTTTAATCAGCGATGTTCGGAGCAGGAAGACCTGCACTCCTTGCGAAGCCACCCGGCCACCCCACCTTCGACTTTCATCATCATTTATTGTTAGTGGCTGGCCAAAAATGTTCTCCTGCTGCTGCTGCTGCTGCCGCTGTTTTGTTGTTTAGATTTCTTTGTGGCCCGGTCCTCTCGTTTCAATATTTGCATGTCCCACTCCGCCGGAATTGGGAATTATTTCCTGCTCGGACTCGGACTCCATCATATATCATGTCCAGGGAAAACACCCGTTCTTCTCCTCGCCAGGTTTCTTCTTGTCCCAACTGCTGCTTCTCACCTAGCCCTGGCTGCCCCCTCCTCGCGCAGCCCTTTTTTCATGCATTTTCATTATTTTCAATTTCCATTTGGCTCGGTCTGCAATTTATTAAGCGATTTTGTTATTCCGGCAGAGTGTGCCCTTTCCTAATTTGCATTTAAGCTGCCGGTCATCTTAAAGGCAGCCTTTCAATTATCCTTTTGGCCCATCAGTCTCGTATTTTAGTCCCCGGCAACAAGTGGCAAGTGGCAAGTGGCAAGTGGCCGAGTGCCGAGTGTTGAGTGGAAGTGGCTCTGCCGAAGCTGTGAAATCTCGGACTCAGAAGTGCAGTTGCAGCTGGCAGCAGGAGATGCTGGTTATGGCTGCCCGGGACAACAAGAAGAACGAAGGACGACACACAGGAGGCAGTGACGGAGTCGGGGCACACAATTAACCGGCAGACGGGGCCAGAGCAGCTCTCTGGTCTCTGTGTGACTTCTGCTGCTTCCTTGAATGCCCCTGGCTTTGCGAAGGAGCACGAACCGTAGCGGGAGCAGGAGGTGGCCATTTTTCAGACTGGACACTTGAATGAGCATTTGTGGCAGTCCCTGCTCCGTACCCCCGTACCCCTCCCTTACGCCACACCACACACAATTGTGTGTCAAGGTCGTTGGGGGCTTGCCGGCTGTGTGGTGTTTCCTGCTCCAAGACGATGCCGAATGATGAGGACGATAACGTCTCCATTTGCCGTTTTCCAGAGCGCTCAGCTGGGGCTCCAACTCTGGCTCTGGCTCGAGCTCTGTTGTCCTGGCTCGGGCTCCTGGCTCCTGGCTTCTGGCTTCTGGCTCCTTTGTGTCTGTGCCTGTGTCTGTGTGCGAAGAGGAAGTGTTTTGTGCTGTCGGGGAGACAAATCAGTGCTTGTGCTTGTGCCCTCGTCCTCGTCCTCGTCCTTGTGGCAGACATTCTTGGGGAATACCTTTTGGCAGCTCAGACTTGTCTGCCGCCTCCTGCCAACTGTTTGTGCTTGTTTGTTTGGCTTTCATTTGTGTGCTTGCTCCAGAAATTTGTGTGGAAATTGTTTTCTTTCCGCCCCCCCACACACACACATAGGAAAGGTCCTTGCCTTGCCTTGCCGGCTTGCTGCTTGCTGTGTTTAAGATTCTGTGGCTTGTGCATTTTGTAAATAATCTTGTTTCACACTCCTCCTGCCCGGCTGGTGTCGCCTGTCGACAGGCGCCAGTGGTCAAGCCCCGAACGACTCCTGCATAATTTATGTGGGAAAGTCTCACTGCCGGAGTGTTGCTTAAGAATTTCGGCCAGGACACCTTGCGAATGTGTCTGGCCCTATTCAGCCTGAAACTGAGCCTGGCCCTCTCAACCCGAATAAAGTCAATTATTGCCCTGGGTTTCTGGTCAACAAATTAAATGGTTTTGTGGTCGAACACAAGTCGGATTGGCAGCGATTGAAGAAAGCGATGAGAATGTGAATCGTAGGCCTTCACAAATTAATTCTAGGTAGTCGATTTCCATTTAATTTGAGAAGCCAATTGTTGTACGTTTGAGATACCACAACCTTGTGGAAGTCTAAATCATATTTGGATGACTATTTTTGCTTTGACTTTCCGTAAACTAAGTTAAAATGAGAGTAATACTATTTAAGAGTGCTCCAAGCTAACCTCTTGTGATAAAGTTACGGATTAAAACTGTGTAAAAGAGTATTATAATTGAGATGAAAAGTATTACAATGTGGAAATTTAGATAACTCTCCAATTATTCCAAATAGCGTGATATTTATTTATATAATTAATTAAAAATAAATTGGGGAGGTATACAAATATAGGTAAATATATTTTGACATTAAAAAAAAAGAAATAAGAGCAAGGCTTCTTATAATATATAAAGCAACATAAATTACACTGAGAACTGATGATTTCCACTTGCGAACCTTGCTTTTTTACACCAAAAAGCATTTATTTATTTAAATAATATGTCATGACTATTTTAAAATGTTTCCTTAATTTTTCTAAGAATATTTATTTGCTATATACTTGCCTCGGCTTATCTAGAAGTAATTTCAAGATGTATCTGAAAGATATACATGTTTAAATTCGAAGAAAATAATATATAAGAACCCAAAGTATCTTCAAGCTCGTATCTTGTCTTAGTTTTGTCAGAAATTAGACAGAGAAAACGAGAAAGCAATGAATGAAAAGCTTTCCCCCATTTAGCTTTTTCTATAACCTTGCTAGCTTTTTATAACAGGGTGAAAATCTTGGAAAATACGAAGGCTTGTTTTGGTATAACAGTATTTCAGTTTAGTGACGAAGGCAGCTAAGGGAAAATTATATTTAAGGCTAGTTTATTACTAAAGCAAGTCATGAATATTCTAAATATCTTCCTTAACTGTAATTAAATCTAAAAACTAAATATGATAACAAAAATGAAAAAAGTAAGTGTTATATTCTAGTTATCTATGAATTTACTTTAAGGGTTTAAGGGTCTACTTTTAAGGGTTATCTTCAAGATAAATTTTTGATGAGAATTCCTTGATTTAATATTAAGAAATTCTTCGGAATGATGACTACGACATTTCTTAATATTTTCCGATTAAAAAGAAACCATAAAATCCCCAAAACACAGCCGCCCGACAGATTATCTTTACCCCAATCTATAAAACTGGATGAAAGCAGTAGACACTAAACACACTACTTGAAAAATACATGAAACAATTTCCAGATTAAGAAATATTTATGCTAAGAAGAAATATCAACTCTCCGGAGCTCCCAAAAAACCGAACTCGGCCGAACTGCCAATTGTTTACCTTAGGCAAAGGTGAATTAGATGTATTTCCCCGATAAGACCCCACTATCGGATCGATTCGATGGACACGGACCCGGTTCATGCGTTGGAATCCAGACCAGACCCCATATTTATGGGTAATCACATCGCGCTGGCCGCCGCCTACTCATCCAATCCAGAGTCCAAGGTGCACGGCGAACAGCAAACATTACGTAGTTTCCAGGCGATTCAGAGTTATTTTAACGCCGCCACCGACTGCAGCAGCAGAGCGATCCATAAAATTGATCGATAAGCCGAAAGTCAGAGGCCTTATCGCTCCAAGTTTTTTCTGAGAGAGAACCTGGACTGCAGACACATTAGGAATAAAAAAAAAGAAAAAGGAACGATCGTAATGGACTCGGCCGGATCATATCTCGGACGAGCATTAGCATCGGACATGCAGCCCGCCTTATCCATTATTATTTTCGGTTGCCGGCTTATCAGCTCCGTTCGC
Organism: Drosophila parvula; assembly: GCA_018904695.1. Classification (NCBI taxonomy): domain Eukaryota; kingdom Metazoa; phylum Arthropoda; class Insecta; order Diptera; family Drosophilidae; genus Drosophila; species Drosophila parvula. The sequence goes on along the minus strand of JAEIIG010037984.1, from coordinate 3,786 downwards.
TCGGGTCGCTGCCAGTTCGCCTTCAGTCGGTTTCCAGCGTCAGAGCAGCTCAGTCGGATCGCGATCAGTCCGTGGAATCAGTGCAAAATAAATCGACCCACGTGCCGAGCATAGAAACTAGCGAATAAATACATCAGCAGATCGGCCAGCGTTTGGATTGGAATTAAATAAAACACAGCAGCGGTGACTGATAAGGCGCCTTGGTGCAGGCTAAAAAACAAACAATAAATACCCAAAATAGACACAAAAAAAAAAAAAATATACCCAAGCATATAGCGACATCTACGTACTGTCAAGATGATGTCACATACTGTGAGGTGCGTTCGGCTTTGGTTTTCCCTGGAAAAACCTTTAGTAATTCTAATATATTCCTCCCCTAACAGGGTTTTCAAGATGATGTACATCGTGGCGGGCATTCTCATCAGCAATGCGGAGATCTGCGACACAGTGGATCGCATTCAGATAGCGCCACGCGTCGACCTGAAGCCCGACTTTGATCAGAGATCCCTGACCTCGGGAGGAAGCAGCCCCGGCTCCCGCTCCCGCACCCATTCCCGTTCCAGTTCCGGTTGTGGTTCGGGTGCCGAGGACGGTGCCCCCACCAAGCGGCGGCGTGTTAGCGTTTCCGGCATAGCAGGCGGCGTGGTTAGAGGTGTTACCAGCCAGGTGTCCAAGCGGGTGGGCCATCGCTTTGGCTGGCTTTCGGAAATCCGACTGATCCTGCAACAGTGGCGGGTCCTGGCGCTCAGCTTCAACCTCTGGACCATACCCAACTTTGTGGTGCAGTGTCTTACCGGCTACCTGAGCAGGAAGCTGATCCTTAACAGCGACTGTGATATGATCTACAAGTAGACTAGGCAGCTACACCGAGAGGTTGCGAATTTATTGTTACTTTAGTTTTTACATAGCGTTAAGATTTGAATAAACAACTGCTAGTTATAGACATGGATACGTGTGTATATTCAAAAAGTTGACTGTATAATTCGCTTGGCAGTACATAAATTATAGAAATATTTATGGAAGGAAATTTGTAGGTGTGTGGAAAACATATCTAAGCCCTTGCAGGTCTCTTTCTGAAAACAAATAGTTGATTTTAGCAATATTAACTATTTTATTTCTCTAAAAGAAACATGTTTTTCGTTTCATTTCGGTTTGTAAAACAAATATTCAGTTCAAAGTTATTATTTTCATTTGAAATGCCAAGCGAATTATACAATTTTGTGGTCCCAAGAGTCTCTGCCAGATTATATCCTTTCTTTATATTTTAACTTTTGTTTAGTCGCCCTCCGCCGTAGAGTTGTCCGAGTTGTCCGGACTGCAGGGACTTCCTCCGCCACCCGAAGCGCCTCCCCTTACATTGAGGCTATTGTGCAACATGTTGGCAATACTGTCCACATCCAGGTTTTCATCCGTGGCAGAGATCTTTCGCAGGGCCGAGCAAACGATGCTCAAATCCCCCCTCAACTCGCTGACCACAGCCGTGATTTTCTGGGCATTGGACAAGACCTCGACACTCATGGTATAGGGATTGTAGCGCACTCCAAAGGGTCTCTGGATGCTCTCGGCAAAGGCCCTTTACATTAAAACAGAAAGAAGATAAATTTAAATAACAAAAAAAGAGAAATAAATAAATAATTCAACCTCATCTGCTCCTTGGCCTCCTCAAATGAGTCCGTGTAGTAGTAGGCGTTCTGGTAGGATGTGATGATGCACTCCTCCCTGCAAGTCACCTCCGGATCGAACTTCTTGATCTTCTGCTCCGTTGTAATCGCATGCTGCAACTCCGCCACTGAACTCAGAAGTCCAGCTCCATAAACCTTGAAAGTACTGTCCGCCTGTTTGCACAAACCAAACTCCACGGTGAAAAAGTAGAGCTGCCATGGGATGGGATGTAACTTTAGAAAGTCAAAGGATTAAGTATGAAGAAAGGAGCACCCACCGTGGCCAACTTCTCGATGTCCGCATCACTTGCGCCCAAGGAGGCCAAGCCAATCTCCTGCGAGAATTGAGCGAAACTCGAATTAGCCAGCAGGGGCATGTGGCCCAGAAGTTCGTGGCAACAATCGCTGGGAAAATAATAGTATTAGTCATGCGATTAGTCAGCGGATATTCCGTAATATTTTTCGATGAAATTCAAGAGATATTTCACTTATAATAACTAACTAATAAGATGATAACATTTTAAAATACTTTTTAACTTGAATAAGCAATATTTCTGTAATTTTTTTATGAATTACACCTTTGCTTATGGCGTGTCATCATTTCTTATACGTTTCCTAAAAGTCAAAAGTAAATCTTGGAAGTTTGCGATACTATTAGTAGGAATTTTCAATGACAAAAATTGATTTTTAACTTGTAAATTATTATTCGAACACCTTTTTCTTGAAACTAAAGATCCAAAATCAATTTTCACACCAGCAGAACCTTCTTTAAATGTAAACCTTGTAAACTTTAAATAAACTCACGGTTCTGGGGTGTAAAAGGGGTCCGATGAGTGCCGAATGTACTGAGTGCAATGGAAAACACGGAAGGCGAGTCCCGAGAGGAAGTCCCTGGGTGAGAGATATCCTGCCACTGGTCTTAGCTGAAATCCTGTCTTGCGCTTGAGATACACGCTCACATCCTGCAGCTGGGGAACGTTATCCTCACGGTAGCCGCAATACTTCTCCAACTCGGGCCAATTTTCCATATACTCCGGAACTGCATGCAACACGTAGAGACGGTGTAGCTCCAAGAAAACGGTGCCCCTTCACACAGAAAGTTTCAAAGTCACCCACATGAATCGATGCCGAGGCAATCAGTGCCAAATGCAATCAAAAAAGAAACTTACCAAGTCTTCACCTCCTCCGGTGTGTACTGCACCCGGGGAATGGGATTGCCACTGAACGGGGGAAGGTGGAAAAGGGGATGTTAGAATGGGATACAGGTGGTTTTAGAGATATTCCATTAGGCCAACACTTACTGCTTGAAGTTGTTGGCTATAGCCGAGAACTGTTCGCGGCGCTTGCGGTAAATGGGATCCTTGAATCCCGGATGGTCGGCATCCAGTTCCGAGCCGTACATCAGGACATTCTGCGCCTTGTCCAGGTCGGAAATCTTTCGCGGAAACCAAACCATGTCCCCGAAATCTGAGTGAAGGATACAATTGGAAAGGGAGAACTAATTCAGGAACTAATTTAATAAATCCTTATAACATTGTGTCCCCAGCACTTGTTAAGCTAAGGATATTAATTTTTAATTAGGGAAAAAGGATACTCATATCCTTCTAAAGAGTTCCTTTCTGTCCCAAAAGACAACCAAGTAAATGGATGGAATTAAACAATTATTCGGAGAGAGTTAAATTAATGTAAATGGCTTTAAAATGAGAAAAACATTGCTCTGTATTTTTCACATATTTAAAAAAACTAAAAGTAGATAAGCATACTTTCGGGATCTGTGGAGAAACTCACCGAAACTGGAGCAGGCCGAGAGTGACGGAGCCCTGGACAATCCGTGCGCATTCACCGACGTATAGTTCACGCATGCCACCTCCCTGTTGAGCATTTTTACCACCTGGTCGAGTCGTCGCGGATCGCACTCCACATCCACCAGGACATCGGCCTGATTGGTGGCCATTTCCAGCGGCGAGAGCTCCAGGTGCAGCACATTGATGCCCAGCTCCTGGAAAACCTGCAGAGCCCGGGCCAAGTTTCCCACCTGATTCCGCAGGGTGAAGATGATGGAGATGCGTTCGCCCGGAGAATGCTGACGTGGAGGCTCCTGGCCGATGCCACCGATGGCCAGCCT
>JAEIIG010037983.1:0-12670 GCA_018904695.1 Drosophila parvula | reverse complement strand
GCTTGAGGCAGTTCACATTAAGGAATAATTAGAAAGTAGCTAATGAGCTATAACATTTCACCGCATTTCGATCGGTTTATTTGAAATTAAATCAGTGGTCCGCACGGCCCTATGTTGCGGGTCAGCAAATTTCTTTGCATTACTGAAGTCCTATCGCCATGATTTAGGTAAATCTAGCAGTTTTTAGGTATTTTTGAAGTCATAGCAATGTCGGCATGTGTTTGTACTGGTGCGGACCACTGTATTAAATCAAGGATAATGGTTATAGTCCAAACATCCAAACAAACAGAAAAATACTTAGAAAAGTCATCGGAACATTTGAGAAGATGGATCATTACAGAAAGTGTTTTACTTTCTTTTCTGTCTTATTTTGCGCGAAATAGAAACTCACAGAACAGACAGTATAATCTTTAAGATGCTTAACGACATAAGAGTTTTATAATTTGCATTTTTTGTGCTAGCTCCAGGCTCTTATTATTCAAATGTAAGAGCGTAACGCATCTTGAACTTGACAAGGTCTTGCTTCTAGCTTACTTACCGAACCCACTCCGAGTTCATTTAAATCCGTATGGACTCGTCCTTGACATTGGGCACCACATTGCCGGTGGTCGCTACGGAGTCCTTCTCCTTGTTGTTGCCAAAGTCCGGATACAGCTTGGCCACCTGGCCCATTGGCGTGCATAGGCGACCTGAGAAGTCCAGACGTTTGTTGGACTGACTTCGCTCCGCTGAGGAGATAATATCAAGCAGGGATCTAACAGGAAGGATAGTTTCAGAAAGGATTCATAGAAAAAAACATCCACTCCCTTCTCACCTTTGGCCACAGCTGGACATGCGTCGCTTGCTGGCCTTTAGCAGACTATTCGAATTGGAGTTACCACTGGCACTGGTGCTGCCGCTGCTGATAGGCTCCAGCCGTTCGGGCGAAAGCGGTGATTCCGTGTAGGAGCGCAGAAGGCTGGGGCCTGGCTCCGATTTAAGCGGCCCATCGCCATAGGCGGCGCGTAGACTTTGCAGACTCTCCAGCAGACTCTTGTGCTGCAACGTGGTGGCATTCAGCTGAATGAGTTGCTCCAGCTCCCTGTAGAGCAAGCGATACTGGTCCTTGGCCTTGGAGATCTTCAGTCTACAGAGTTCAAATTTTAGAAACTATTATTTAAGTAAGGAAATAAGCTTTTCGCCCCCTTACCTAGCCCCATTGGTGTGGGTAAAGGGCAGGACGTCGCCGCGCGACGCACTCTTGTAGAGCTCGTGGATATGCTGCTGACAGCGCACCTCGTCCTGTTTGTCCATGTCCTCCTTTACCAGCAGGTGCAGGAAATGCGGCAGCCAGCTAATCTGTCGCTGCAGATGGAACAGAATCGTGGAGCTCGTACTTAGGGGGAAGTAGCGGGGCAGACGGCGCGACAAGTTTGGGGTAGCCGGATCCTTAGTCTTTAGCGGCAGCATGCGCGACATCTTCAGCAGCTGCCCGAGCTCCGCAATGCGATAGTCAGGTACCCGTCCGCCGGGCCCGTCCGCTATCGCCGGTGCTTCATCCATGCAGGAGCGTGTGATGCACAGCGAATGGACAAAGATCTCGCCGCCACGAGCGGATAGCATGTGGCTGGTAGCCTTGGAGCCAGTCTTGCGCGGCATCTCAAGCAGCACAGACCGTCCGTTAAGCAGAAAGTTGATCAGACAGGAGCTGGGACGTGAGGTGACGTCTACAGGCGTCACCAGAAATTGACCCAAGCATGGCTGCAGATCGGCCGAGCCGCAGCCGCGCGGCGTGCACCACTTGAGGGTCACTGTCTCGTAGGTGGCGCCCTGCTTGATGCTCGTCGGCAGACTGAAGTCCGGGCCACAGATGACCGAATGGGCTTGGCGGCTGTGAAGGATCTCCACGTCGTAGTTGGCACTGGAGTTGGCATTCTGCTCCTCCTTCATCGGTATGTTGGTCACCGTGGTGCTCGCCAGGTCGTAATGGTCCAGGATAAGGTGCGTCAGCTTGTAGGAAATGTTCGGTGCACTGACCGTGTGTATTTCCACATCTAGCAGCGGAGAGATCGTGAGCAGGCTACGGTTGGTCACCATCGAGTCGACACCCAGCGGCACAATATTGAGAATGACCAGATGGCAGTGGTCGATGGCCAGCCCCTTCTTGGAGGGCGCCGCCGCCAGGGCGTTCTGCTGCAATAGGACCGTGTTAAAGATATCCTCCAGGCTCTTCATGCTCGTATTGTCCCGCGCCGACGTAATACAGATGACGCGACCCTCGTTAGGTATGCTTGGCAGCTCCTCAGCCCGGCCGCCTCCTTCTATGGCAGCCATCTGTTCGTCCGTGGGCTCCGCTAGTGCCTCTATCGCGGCTCGCAGGCCATGGATCACCGAGTAGTCGGAGGATTGGGGCATACTGCGCGATGGGACGCCCACCATCAACATGGCGTTCATCACGTGCGGCATGTTCTGAGTGCTGGGGCTCCAGGTGTTCACGATGTGCGCCGCCGTGTCCGAGACGATAAAACGCACGTGCTTCTTGCCCGGAAAGAGGTCCCAGACCACGCGGCAGTACTCGATGGACGACTCGCAGGCACATGTCCACAGGCTCTTGCTAAACTGCGTCCCGCCGCCAACCGCAGCATTACCGCCCGCTCCCGATCCGCCTGCATCCGCTGGCTTCCCCTTGAGGAAGTCCATGGAGATGTATTCTTCGCTGGCGATGCTGAAATAGCGCGTGTGGTCCAGCACGAAGATGGTCTTTTGGTTGCGTTCGAACATGGTGCTCCGACCGGCGGATCCTGCAAGTCCTGCCATGGACAAAGCCTTCTATAAACAACAATCGCGACGAGTATTCTGCAGAAAAGCGGCGAGAGCTTGTTTACACCGATATAGTGTTTATTCACGTCAGCTCTTTAATATCAATTATAGAAATTTAAGTTAGAAACAATCGAATTAATCCATAAACTAAATTAAAAATTACTCTACGGTTCAGTTTACCGAGCGATCAGCTGTTTCGGCCGGCTAGAAATTTATATCGATGCATCGATGAACTTTGTAACGCGCATTGGTCACATTGTTTCTTCGGCTTTCGGTTGCCGAGTTTTTGCGTGAATTTTGAATCTCCTAATATGTGCTGAGTCTTTTGCCAATTGTTGCTTCCGAATTTTGAGACCATTAAACCTTAATTTCTAAACTTTTTAAGTCGTTAACATAAAAATAAGAATTTTGATGCTAAAAAAATACTTTTAAACGATTACATATTTGTTTTATATAGTGATTTCGGTCTTTTCCGGTAGCTCTGGCTCATACTCTTGACTTCTCCTTTGATCTCCGCTGTTCATCCAGTTTCAGCTGTATCTTCGGTTTCGACTTCTCCTTCAGTCGTTGGTGTTCCTTCATACTCGGCTGTTCCGCCAGTCTCTGGCGTTCCTTCGGTCTCGATTGTTTCTCCAACATCGGGAGCTCTTTCTGTCTCGCCTGCTCCCCTGATCTCAACTGATCCCTCGATCTCAGATGGCCCTTCTGACTCCGCTGCTCCTCCTGTCTCCGCTGATCCACCGATCTCTGACGCTCCTGATCGTGCATCCTGACCCTGATCTTGCTGCAGAGCATCTATTATTGCACGTCGAACCAAAGCATGTAGGGCGCATCTTCCGGGCAGATACTGCGCTAGACTACCCATTACAACCCTATGTAACTCATTCAGAACAGCACGCCCCATCAGGTGCTCCTCCGGTCTTGGCTGCAGAGCCGTCAATACTGCATCACGAGCCAAAGCATATAAAACCCTCGGCAGATTATAACTCATGGTCCGCGCTATGCTCAACCTGTGTAACTCATTGAGGACAGAGCGACCCGGGTTACGGCCACAAAATTGTAGAGGGCTAGCTACGCGCCGTTCACCACGCCCTGATCTTCTGTTACGACGGCTGCGGCCACTGCGTTTTACCGCATTTTCGTTTTTGTTGTCTTCCATCTAAATAAAGCAAAAAACATATTATAATAAATTAAAAAAAGTTTAATAAACGATTAGCTTACATTGTAAGCCTCCCGCTTTGAAGCCAAGAGTTGTATTGAAGTATAAATACATAGATCTTGAATGAAAAATCGACAAAGCATTGATATTTGAAAAATCTTTAAAAACATCGATTTTGACTTTATATTTGTATTAAGTAAAATTCATTTAAATGAATGATGGTTTATCAACGAAAGCTCGACATAATTGATTAAATTGGGATCTTCACCATCAGTTGATTACCAAAAAGATAGATAATCTGTTGATTGGCTGCATAGTGTTATAAACACCCATTTTTTTCATTTAATTCTGATCCCAACCGTATGCTGAGCTTCATTGCCGCATGCTGAGCAGTTATGCCGGCGGCAATTATAGGTATTCCGATTTCCTGAACGAACTATGTCTTGAGCTAATTATTTAATTTATTATCACGTACTAGTTGAAGAAATAAAAATACATGCGAACATTAAATATTTAAAATTTCCATCTCCCTTTCTTGTCAATGTTAACAACATTTATTTTGAGATCATTTTTGGCTCATATTATTTCAAAAACTTTAAAATATTTACAAAAAACACGGAAAGCTGTAGACCAACTGTTGCTTCCGAATTTAAAGACCATTAAGTCGGCATTTCCAACGGTATGATTCAGTATTTTTCCTCGCGACTCTCCGGTATGTAATTACCCGGATTTGGCCACACTCTTCCGGAATCACGTTCTCTGAATGGAAAAGCGAAAGCTCATCAAATTTCGTAATATTTTGAGTTTATTGAACAAAATTGTCCTTTGATTGAACCACGCAAGAAGCGTACTTAAAGTCAGCGCAGAGTCGAGCAGCCAGTGAGCAGGAACAGCAACCATGTCGTGGCTATTGGGCAGGAATCGTCAGCAGCCGCAGCAGGAGCCGGCGGCTGGTCCGGACGGTGGAGGGGCAGATCCGGAGGGCAGAACGGCCGGCGACAAGTCCGGTGACGCGCAGCTGAGTCGGGCGGAGCGTAAGGCAATGGAGGCGTACCGCTTCGACTCCTCGGCTCTGGAGCGGGCGGCGGATGCGGCCAAAACTCTCGAGCGTTCAAGTAAGCGGAAATTTCATCAGCCAATTGCATAACCGACATGCGCCATGCTATCGCGGCTTGCCTTTGCGTGTGCGTGCGCCTGTATCCGATGGGTGTGAGTGTGTGTGTTGTAATCTATGTTAATCTCGTGCAGAACACGCCCGGGAGGCCCTAGAGCTGTCCAAGATGCAGGAGGCTACCCGGCAGACCGAGTATAACACCAAGGTCAAGGAGTACGAGGCGCACATTGAGCAGGCCAAGGTCGAGCAAAAGCGCATAGACCACGAAGAGCGCCGCAAGACGCTCATCGAAGAGACGAAACAGCAGCAGCAACGCGCCCAGTACCAGGACCAGCTCTCCCGCAAACGCTACGAGGACCAGCTGCAGCAGCAGCAGCGCGTGCAGGAGGACAACCTGCGCAAGCAGGAGGAGAGCGTACAGCGTCAGGAGGCGATGCGCCGCCAGACCATCGAGCATGAGATCGAGATGAAGGAAAAGAACCGACTTAAGCTCCTCGAGCACGAGCTGCGTGCCAAGGCCCGTGTGGATCGGGAGAATCGCGACATCAATCTGGAGAAGATCCGGGCAAAGGCGCAGGAGCACCGCACCACCGTGTTGGAAGGCATTAAGTGCGTTCTCCTCTCTAGCTTAAGCTGCAACGATTAACCTATTTGCTCTCTATCCCGCAGAACCGCTGGTTCCGTGATTGGCGCTGGTGCGGAGGCCATGCTCACCGATTGGGACAAGGTGCTGACTGCGGCCGGCGGACTCTCGCTGCTGGCTCTGGGCGTGTACTCTGCCAAGGGTGCTACCGGCGTCGTTTCGCGGTATGTGGAGGCGCGCATCGGCAAGCCAAATCTGGTGGGTGAGACCTCGCGGTTCGCCTTTTTGGATGCCCTGAAGCACCCGGTTAACTACTTCAAGCGGTTACGCTCCAAGCCCGCCGATGCCTTACAAGGCGTCGTGCTGAATCCCAAGCTAGAGGAGCGACTCCGCGACATTGCCATTGCCACGAAGAACACGCGCATCAATCGCGGCATGTACAGGAACGTGCTGATGCACGGTCCACCCGGCACGGGCAAGACCATGTTCGCCAAGAAGCTGGCCGAGCATTCGGGCATGGACTTTGCCATCATGACCGGCGGCGATGTGGCGCCTATGGGCAAAGAGGGCGTAACGGCGATCCACAAGGTGTTCGACTGGTCGCATACTTCGCGCCGCGGTCTGCTGCTGTTCGTGGACGAGGCTGACGCCTTCCTGCGCAAGCGCTCCTCGGAGAAGATCTCGGAAGATCTGCGTGCTGCCCTGAACGCCTTCCTGTACCGCACCTCCGAGCAGAATCCCAAGTTCATGCTCGTGCTGGCCTCCAACACGCCTGAACAGTTCGACTATGCCATTAACGATCGTCTCGATGAGATGGTGGAGTTCACGTTGCCGGGTCTGGAGGAGCGCGAGCGCTTGCTGCGCCTCTATTTCGATAAATATGTCTTGCAGCCGGCTGCAGCAGGTGCCAAGTAAGTTTTTTTAGCGAGATGATCTTCTAAGATATTGGTGCTTATGTTGGTTCATCTTTCTTTTAGGCGCTTCAGGCTGGACACCTTTGAATATGGACAGACGTGTTCGAAGATGGCCGCACTGTGCGAGGGTATGTCGGGTCGTGAAATCTCCAAGCTGGGCGTGTCCTGGCAGGCGGCAGTGTATGCCTCCGAGGATGGTCTGCTCACCGAGAAGATGGTCCTGGACAGGTGCCACTCCGCCGCTCAGCAGCACAAACAGAAGGTGAGTCTTCGCATTTTAAGCATAGGTGCATTGTGATTTGTTAGCTAGGGACTGAGCTCGGGTAGTTTCACTTGTGTCGAGTAGAAATTAACGCACCCAATTTGTTTCCCTCTTAATTTACACTTACAACTTGTTTCATTCTCTGCAGATGGCCTGGCTTTCGGATCAGGAGCGCGCCGATCACAAATCCATTAGTGGTGCCGCCGCCCCGCCCCTAACTATCACTGCCAACAAACTGTGAGGCAGCTTCGCTGGATGCGGTGTTAGCGTTTTGATGTAGATGCAACTGCCTTCGAAACGTCTTTTAGTTGATAAATGACTTAACTTTAAGTTGGGAACGCACAGGGCTTTAGCTGGAAGCAGCAGCAGCCGTGATCAACCTTGATGTGTGCATTTAAGAACCTGTACAGGATTCGTTGACGGACTTCCTTGTCTGACTATAGATACAATTAAGTTTTACCCACTGAATAATTGTATTATAAGCTTACATTAACTGTCTCAATAGTGTGTGTACAATAAGAGGTGTATATTTTAAAACTGCTGGTTGGTTGCATTTCGTATGTTAAAGCTTTGGACGCGTAGACAATTCGGCTATCGTCGCGCCAGCACTGTGAGAGATTTATATTAAACTTCTCGCTGGCGCGACTACTCATTTGACTCGTTTCGCAGTGTTTTCCTATAAATATGAGTATGAAATAAATATACAAAGATTACCTGTTAAAAATGCTTTTTAACTTTGGGGGAGGGAAGTATAAATTGGGTTGAAATGGAAAAAAAACATACTTATTGTAGGGAATACATTATATAATTCTGAACAAACTGCTATCCTATAACAAATAGCAAGTAAGAAATTTTGTTCAATTGTTTCTCCTTCTAATAATTGGAAGTTCGTTTAAAAATTATCTACTTCAACTGACCAGAAGTTATAATTGATATTCTCATTCCTTGGTATGTGATAAGTTATCGAAGGTTTAGTAATAACAAAAGTATGTCCTTGTTATTTTATTCCTTATCCCTTTGTGGATTTAAGCAATCCTTAACTTTCTTTTGAGCTATTGATAAAACCAATTTTCCGCATACTGGCAATCTGCCCAAGATATGTTAACTAGTCCATTAGAAAGTATCATTTAAAAATTGTTTAAATAGGTACATGTCTTACAAAAATGTTTAAATCATATGAAATAAAGCTTTTATTTATTGCGAATTATTTTAAAAATGGTTACTTTTTAAAAAAAGTAACGGTACTACCTGGAAATGCCCTGAAAAATACTTCCTAACGCTTCGTCCAGCTTTGTCCCTTCCGGGTGATAAAGTGTGACCAGCTGCCGTGGAGAAAAAAGTCGCATCTATGTATATCTAGCTTGGCCACATTACAAAAAGAAATGAAGGAAAAATCTTTGGAAAAACTTGATAATCTAAGTCTGTAATTTAGAAATATAATTAACGCGAAGTGCAGAGATGTTTCCCGGCGGTAACGGCAACGCCGATCTGGGCTACAACAAGCATGCCCACGGCCATGGCCACGGACACGGCCATAGCCACAATCAGTTCCTGGCGCAGCCCCCGCCGCCACCACCGCATTTTTCTTTGCCCGCTGGCGGTGGCCCGGGAATCGTGAATCCGTTACTGGCCACCAGTCTTCCGCTGGCCATGCAGGGTGGCGCCGGCATCGATTGGGCCCAGCTCGCCCAACAGTGGATCCACATGCGGGATGCTGGTCCGGCAGCTGTCAATATGCCCGTTTCAGCCTGCCCGCCGCCTCCCGTCATTGCTAATGTTCGCGATTATCACCATCAGGCGCTGGCCATGCCGCTGCCCAGTGTGCTGCGTACAGCTTATCCGATCCTGGAGGAACACGGCGAAGCGGATATGGATATGGACGATGACAATGAGCGAGGACATGGCGGAGAAACGCCGCCACCACCGGCTCCTGTGGTTACGCAATCCCAGTGGCTGGCAGTCAGTGAGACGCCAGCCCTGTCCGTGCCGGCATCCAGCGAAGCGGGTGAGTGGGCGTAAAAGTGGAAGTGGGAGATCTTGATCTGATCGGAAAACATTTTGCATAACAGCCGCCAAACAGCAGTGGAGCAACTGGCACACGCAGCCCGGAAAGTCCACTACAGGCAATCCCACGGCACATATTCCCTCGCTGCTCAAGCTTAACGTCAGCAATCCCAATGAGCCGCATCAACAGCTGCAGCTGCAGCCAACGCAGCAAGCAGCAACGCATCAACAGCAACATCAGCAGCAATCACAACAGCAACATCCGCAACACACACAGCAGCAGCCGCAGAACTTGGAAAGCGGAAGCGGCGGCGGTGCCAGCAGTGAGATTGATGCCAACAAACGTAAAATGTTGCCAGCTTGGATAAGGTGAGGCCCGATGATTAAATGAATTAGATAAATATTTAATTATATTCTGCATTGACTTCAGAGAGGGCTTGGAGAAAATGGAGCGTGAAAAACAGCGGCAGCTGGAGCGCCAGCAGTCCACCTCAGACACGGCCGATGCTGACGCCGATGTCCACGTTAAGCAAGTATCAAGCAAAACACTAACATCACCTGTTAATCTATTGAACATCGCGAGCGTGGTAAGTATGGGTAGGGGATGGTCAGGGCTTGCAGGGTTAACTGACTCTCAAGACGAACCGAGAAAAGGGCCTATAAAGTGGCGCACATATCACACCCAATTGGTTGCTCACTCCTGACCCGAACGGGACCGAACTAAACTGAAACTTAAAGTAACTTAAAGCAGAAAACAAGAACCCAAAACTTATACCGAGACAGAACCAAGAGTAGCGAAGGCCGTTGTGGAGACATTCGATTAAAAATGCCCTTGAAATTCAGGCCAGCGACAGCGAAGATTCAATTGGCCTGCCTGCCGTTGTGGCGCTTGGCGGAGATCTAAAGGAGCAGCAAATAGGTAATGAATTGTTAAGTAAAACGGCCAACGACGGCAACAATAGCAGCGGCAGCGGCAGCGAAGATGAGACGGAGGAGCAGCGAGGAGGACAAGCAGTGGAGAAGGCGACATCTGCGTCCAAAAAGGACGACGACGATGTCAAGGGTAAAAACTACGAAGAAAGACTGGCGGATCTGGTAGGCATCAATCACAATTTGACCCTTGGATGTGTTGTGCTCCCAGCCAGGCGATGAAATCGAGTGGAAACCCAGAGACGAATCAACTAACTCTGCCCTAGAGTTTCATTCCCTGGCACCAGGCACATCCAAACCAAAAAAAACACCCCTTTTTTTGTATAGTTTGAAATGAATCTATGAATACCCATCAATACCCAATCTGTAGATGCTTGTGGTGCGTCGGACACTAACCGAAATCCTGCTGGAAACCACAAACGAAGAGATTGCGGCCATTGCAGGCGAGACTCTGAAAGCGCACCGCGCCAAAGGTACATTATTTGCAATAACACTTAAGTTTACCCAGAACCGATCTCTTCCAGCGCTCGCGCGTGTTAATTATGAGTGTGTGTGTGGTGTAAGTAGCTTCTATAGAACATAAGACACGCCATTGATCCAAGATTGGATGACCCGGAAATAAAACGAATACGAGCGCGCGTTAACACCTCTCTTTTAATAATAATAATCCTATGTCTCTGCTAATCTCTGATCCCTAATTATGAACACAAACCAATATGAAATCACTTGCTGAATTTTTATAATCGTAATATATAATATATGCCTATATATATATGTATGTACTGTGTGTAAATCAAAAGCGTCATCAGCCCAAGTGATTCGCAAAAGCGCCTTGTCCTCCATTACCGGCAACTTGGGTAAGTAATCAAAGTCCATAGCTTGTAAGTTTCTTTTGCACTCTTTGTTTGGTTGTTTTTTTTTTTGTTTTTTGTTGAAAGGTAGTCTGAGTTATGCTTGAACCCCCTCCCCCATATATACCCTATATCTCCCTCTGTCTCTACGCCCCCACCCTATATAATGACAACGAATTGGATATCATTAAATAATAACTTTAAGCCGAGCTTTACTTCCCTTAAGGCTTGGTTCCTTCTCTTAAAGGCTTCGTCCCCTCTTTCTTCCTTAATGACCTTTTCCGTAATGACCTCTAATAAAAACCGATGTCAAAAATATATTAACTAAAACTGCGCCCAATCTACATACATCGATGCCTCTGGTTAGCCACAATTAGCACTTGACTGATTTGAATTATAGGTTTAGCTGCCTATGGCGATTCTTCCAGCGAAAGCGAAGAGGATGAGGACGAGGAGGATGGCGAGCGTCAAGCGGATGCTGGCAAGGATGTTGATAAAAGCGTACATCTAAGCGCGGAAGAGTTGAAGGTACAAAAATAATGATATAATGCTTAGTGCGACACCTCCTAACGTTCTCCCGCTATCGCATTTAGGCTCGCATAAGGCGCAGTAAAAGATCCTTTGAAAGAGTCATTGACGACATCGAGGATCGCGTGGCCAAGCAGGAACAGCGCGATGAACAGACCCTGCAACGGCATCGAAAGCTCGAGCTGGAGCGCACCGATACTGCTGGCGAGCAGCATCGCCCGCTGGCCAATCCCGAATCCCTCGGTGAGACGTCCAGCCGCCTAACCCACGACAAGCTGCAGCAATACAATGGTTTGTTTGGACTTCAAAACTCCTTCGCGACGGCTCCCTTAATCCTTTTGAGTTAATTCAGGCAAACGTCCCAGTCGCAAGGAGCGGACCACTCGCTTCAGCGACAACAAGGACAGCAAAGGACAGCAGTCCCAGAGCTACGTCCACCAGGTGGTGGCTGCCACCGCTGTTGCTCCGTTGGCCAGCGTGAGCTCAAGTTCGGGGGTGCCGCCCAAGCTGAAGCCAGTGCCGAATCCGGCCACCAATCTGCTGCAGATGCCGGAATCGGTGGCCACCATGCTAAGTGCGGCGGACAAGGCGCTGCACAAAGCCAACAAATCGTCGCGGAACAAGTCAAAGAGTAAGCGGCGTCGTCGCCGTTCGGCCACATCATCCTCCTCCAGCAGTAGTGGTGACAGCAGCAGCAGTTCCAGCAGCGACAGCGATGACAGTAGCAGTAGCAGCACCACCACCAGCGGCTCCAAGACATCTAGCAGTCGGAGCAAGCGCAGCTCTCGTCACGGTCACCGCAGCCACGGCAGCAGCAATCGCAGCAAGTACGACCGTCGCGATCGCCACCGAGAAAGGCAGCGAGATCGGGAGCGCGAAC
This sequence comes from Drosophila parvula, assembly GCA_018904695.1. Lineage (NCBI taxonomy): Eukaryota > Metazoa > Arthropoda > Insecta > Diptera > Drosophilidae > Drosophila > Drosophila parvula. The sequence continues at coordinate 646 of JAEIIG010037983.1, read as the reverse complement.
GGGATCGGGATCGGGATCGTGAACGTCGCCACGACCGCCAACACTATAGCGGAGGCAGCAGTAGTAGCCACCGCCAGGGCCACCGGCGGCATGGTGGCTCTAGCCACTCCGCCGAGGATGATGGCGGCAGCAGCAGCTATCACCGGTCCGCGCGGCAGAGCAGCAGCCGTGCCAGCGCACGTCAGCGGCACCGGACGAGATCACGCTCCAAGTCGCGCAGCACTCACCACTCCAGCTCCAACGCGCACACCTCATCTTCTTCCGCGTCGCATTCGCGCAAGCGCCACTAAGATAATGACAACAGCTAATTGTTAAACTATATACATATATATATTATTCTCTATTTTTTCTTCTGTTTAAGATGCTTTCAGTAAACAGTTTTAACCGCAGCTTTTAAATAATAAAAATCTTACATAAAGGAGATATGGCTGCAGTTTTTTTTATTAAGTGGTTACAGAGAGAGGGTTGTTATTTGGCAACTTTATTTTGCTTTATCTTATTGATCAGGGAGCGTGCGTAAGAGTTATATTTTCATAAAACTCAAAGATCTAAGGCTCTGGTAAGTGAGGCAAAAATACACAGATAATAACCTTGTAACGTCAATTAAAATACTATAAACCTTTTCCGATTGTTTAATGTTTATTTA
>JAEIIG010037948.1:0-36543 GCA_018904695.1 Drosophila parvula | reverse complement strand
CCCGACATAATTTGGTTCAGGCAGTCGCTATCTAGTATTTCTGTTCGCCTGGTACTTAAACCACCTTTACAGTCGATTTTTCCTTCGCATTTCTAATATTCCAAGGAATGAAATACCAGGCGAACAGAAATGGCAGCAGGTGGACGCGTAACGATTTTCCTAAATGTAAAATAACAGTTATTTTGGGATAGATATCTCGAGGCCGAAAACAAGTAAAGAGCTGATCGCCAGACACGTGCTAACCGCTGCTGTTCGCCTGGTTCGCCACGTGATCTACCCAAAGCTTAGTCAAGTTATGAACCCGGCATAATTTGGTTCAGGAAGCCGCTACCCTGGTACTCAGGGTGAACTGCCGAAAGCTTAGTCAAGTTTTGAACCCTGTATAATTTGGTTCAGGCAGTCGCTATCTTGTATTTCTGATCGCCTGTACAGTCTATTTTTCCTTCGCACGTCTTATATTCAAAGGAATAAACTACCAGGGGAACAGAAATGACAGCAGGTAGACCCGTAACGATTTTCCTCAATGTAAAATAACAGTTATTTTGGGATATCTCAAGGCCGAAAACAAATAGCTGATCGCCAGCCACTTGCTGGCCGCTGCTGTTCGACTGCTATTTCGGTTGGCGTATAATTAAAAATTCCAACGCTATTTTATTATTTTAGGTGTAAAAAAGTGGGTATTACATAAAATAAAGGTCAGTGCAAAATGTGCATATTAAAATAAATGTCAGTGCAAAATGCAAAGTTTGGAAAGCCACGCACGGAATGCAGGTAATGACACTTTGCACACCCACCAATATATGGAATGGGAATAACCAACCAATTAAATGCGTGATAAAATAATTACATGAGGTAAATATGAAAATCGACCTGCAGCACGTGCCACGAAATAAACCCTACCTTTAGTAGAGTTCAACAATAGGAGGAAAAGATTTCCCTTTATGCGAAAACGATTAATGGGCAGACCGGCTATTAGGTGCAATTTATTACAGCAATAGAAGCGGAGCTCGAAACCAAAATAAAATGTCCGATGAAGGAAATGTGAAAGGAGGAGCCATCAGCATGCTAAATTAATTAACTTTAACCTAATATTAGCAGTAATAAAATACAGCCCACACACACAGAAAGTAGCCCAAGGCTGTATGTATGTATATAGAGATCACATAAAATAAATGTACCCATTATTCAGGCAAATGAGAATATGGGATTCATTCAGCGCGAAATAAGAACCAATGCCAACATCCCCTCTCTTCAAGTGTTTTGCCTGCAATTGGAAAGTTGAAATACCCATCGAGAAACTCAAATATTTTCATTGAAATTCCAAGCACACGCGAATAAAAACTGAAAAAGTAAATATCTATATAAATCGCATCATCGAAAGCGGCCGGCCGGCCGGTGTTCTCTCTTAAGTGGCCACCTCTACAGATAAAAAATATAAAAAAAAACCGAAAGGCAAAGGAATCACTCTTTATTTCGGTGTTTGTGTGCTCTCGGCTGCTCGGCAATAGTTAAATTAGTCTGGCACGGCCATAAAACAACGGGATGCGCGCTCCGCTCACTGTCCGTTATAAAATATTTTATTGTCCAACATGATTAATTTGTTTTATTTCATTTTCATTTTAATTTCCACTGCCGTTTTATTTCCCCAACAGACACCCAGACTCTACTCTATGGGACCAAAAAGGAGCAAGGCCTTGGCCATCAACTGGGAACCTGGGTCACACAATTTGCTGCTTCGTTTGCTTTGTCTTTCAAGCTTCATTTGCTCGGCGGGCACGAAATTGGCGCCTTTTGTGGGCGTTTTTTAATGGCTTCGTCCGAGTGGCAGGAAAATACACACACAGTTTACTTGAGGGCAAAACTATAAAGGAAAGTTGATTCATTGGCGCCGTCATTTTGGGCCTCCTTAAGTCGTCAAGGACCTAAAATGGCAAATGGTCCAAGCAATGGTTTGGCTAGTAATTTCGAGGGTATTAGTGAAAGGTTCGCTTGAAAAGTGAGAAGAAATCTTAGCTAATATGTTTCTCCCTGAAAGGAACCCTGAAAAGTGTAAAATGAATTGTATTTCCTTTTAACGTGACGTCCTTTGATGTCCTTTGCACGTTTCCCGCGTCATAAGCTTACGTATCCGAAAATGTCAAAATGTCAAGCGGGCGCTGGTTGTGATTCACATATGTATGAGCCTTAATTTATTCATTCGCATACAAAGTGGTAGAGGAGTTCCTCAGCCGTGTGTCTTTTATTTGAGCTCCACCTTCCGTGTATTCTTTTCCTTTTTTTTAGTTGCTGGCTGTATTTGTTTTGCTACTTGGCCAATAAATGAGCATAAACTGGCTCACACGGCAGATCGGTCCGCTTCTTCGCTTCGTTTATATGGGGCACATGATGTCGTAAAACGCACAATAAACGAAACGTAAACATGGCCGAGGAGGAAGCGTGCTTAAGCACAACACTGCGTATGCGTAATGGCACCCGGGCGAGTTACGAGCTACCTGAGACTGAGACTGTCCCGAGACAATGGCCCCAACCGGACCAGCCTCTTCTCCTGACCAAAATCCACCACCACCACCACCACATTCAATCCACATCCCACTCACGTCGACAGTCCTGTCAAGACATATCCTCAGGACCTTCTGGCCTAATGGCCAATATAAAAACTGATAAGCGTTCCACTGCCTTCGGCTGGGGCTTTCTTTTTCCGAGTATCTCTATTTCTACGTTTAATTAAAGGCGAACATATAGAGTTGAATGCAAAACTGCAAATATTGACACAACTGACTTGACATGAGCGCCTCTCCCGAATGGCCAGCCGTCCGTCCGTCTGTCCGGCTGGTAAATAGTTTCTGCAGCAGCCACGGGGTACAAATGCTGGCCAAAATGCCCAAAGCCCCAAAAAGCATTGTGCAAATATCAACAGAAACAGACCACGGCGCCCCATACCTCCGACGTGTTCTGAACAAAAACACTGTGGTTTGGCTTTGTTTCCCCTGAAACATCCATCCAGTCGCCAGTACGTAGACTACTGAGTACTGCGTTCTGGTTGTGGCGCATTGCGCCAGCTTTTACATCAAAAAATATATATTTTTTTAATACCCTTGTCAAGGGATATTATGATTTTAAGGGGTGACTAAATGTTTTATATGTTTGAATTGAAAGATAAATTTTTTACGGAAGTTTTTACTGCCTATTGAAAGTAGGAATGTATATCGAGAAGAAAAGTCATATCGAAAATATTGTAAACTTTGATTTATTAAAATTGTAAATATCGAAGGGTATTGCACTTAACGTAAATGGATATTCAAAAAGAACAACAGAAAAAAGGTTAATTCATTTGTCTTCCTTTCCAACTATACTAATCCGATAAATTAAACAAAATATCCATTAATCAGACATATATCGCAACGTTAAAAGATCGATTTCTATATCGAATTTCGTCTATTGATAAAGCATCGATATATGCAAAAACTTGCCAAGGGTATCAATAATATCGGTCTTACACTAATTTCCATGTTTTTGTTTCAATGGTGTGATGTTTTTTTTTTTTGTGTTGTTTTGCATGGGATTTTCAGAAACAGAGTCTTGTATGGACTTGCGAAATAGATTTTTGCAAACAGAGTGAGTGGAGCGCAGCGTGTGTGTGGGAAACTACGTGACGTTGTTGCCTGTAAATAAATGATGGAAAAAACGTTGGCTTTGTGGCAGCGGATGTGGGTGGGATTTGAAAATCAAATGAAATTGAAATGTTTTTAAATTCTGGTATAAATATTCCAGGGCGAAATAATAGAAAATTACAAATGTTGACTTTGGCAAAGAGCGCGCCAGAGGTCGGTGAAAAGCTATTTCAATATTATTTTACAGCCTCATCCATTTACTCAATTAAACTATACTCGTATATTGTCTGCCTTTATATAGTATATTTTCCTTCTTCGTATCTTATTAAGCTTTCCCCTTTAACTGGTATAAAGTTATTTTCTTAGCAAACTTGCCACTTGCTTTTACTCATTATATTTTCCTTCATTTTCCCAGCTACTTTATGCAATTTCCGGTCGTTGTTAACACAAAAGGAGGGCGGATAGAAAAGTGGAGCGCCGAACTACTTGAAAGTTTTTAAAATTATTAAATTAGTATGATGAGCGACGTTGTTCATTTCACGCCAAACACTTTTGCATTCTTCTCTCATTTCACTTAACCACTCGTGGGCCATAGCTTCCTGTTCCCCTGCTCAGTCCCTATACTATATACATATATTTTCCTATACATATATCCCTATTGCAACGTTCAAGAGCATTTCTCGTTATAATAATTCGCTGTCGTTGACGCTCGTTGTTGCTGTTATAAAAATTGCACCAGCAGAAAGGGCGGAGAAGGGAGGAGAAACTAAAAAATAAAAAGGAAAACTCATATCCTACTCAAGGAAATTGTCGCTGCATGTTTGAGTGGGTGGGATGGTATATACCCTGGCATAGTTCTATATATAAAATATAAATACGTGGGGTCTTGGCTGGTATATAAGTAAGGCAAAAGCAGCATCAGCCAAGGAGCAAACTCAAGGGCTGAAGGCTGAAACCTCCTCCTTGCGCTGTGCTGTGGCTCCTGTGACATTGTATTTGAAAATATTTCATGCCGGCTGGAGCCAACGGGGAAGCACTCCAGTTGAAACCAGATTCCCTGCCAGAAGCCCTGCTGCTTCGTGTTGGGCAAAAATTTCCATTTACTTCCACTCGGCCCGGAGAGTTTGCATGAATTCTCATTGCCTTGCGTAAATTGCCGGGCAATTATAATTATTGTTTTCAGCATTACACAATTATTTAACTGGTTTCGTTTGTGGCACTCAGAAGTTGCCAATTAAACAAGATGGTAGCTGGTGGTGGTGCACAGCAACCTTTTCAATTTCACCATAACTTCTGAAATTGTTTTTCCTCTTTTTTTTCAGGTGCACTTCTGGACACAATTTCAGCCCGAAAGAAAAAATCTATTGGCCAATATATTCTGCCAGGAAAACGGAAGGAAAAAAGCCAACTGATATAAGTTCATTTTGCAGCGAAATTTAAAAAAAAAACGAACTATTTAATCGAATGAAGAACTTTAGCTAAGAACTTTCCCATGCAATGGGTTTAAGGAAACTTAGAGCAGGCGTCTGCTCAGCTCTGTCTAATTGAATAGGGAAAATAGGAAGAGTAAATGCAAATTAAATATAGTTACTTAAGCTAAATAGTAATTAAAGTGCTAGACACTGGATAAAAGGATAATATCAGAAGGGTTCTACAACTAATCACTGACAAATGTTCTTTGGGTAAAGGTCTTTCATAGAATTTCCGAATTATTTCGGCTTTTATCAACAGCTGCGGCATTTTCCTTTTTGGCCTCTGGGTCGCCTTTTTCTTAATACTTTTTTTTTCTGGCCTTTTTCCGCTCAGAAAGTCCCACGCAAATGTCCCCCTACAACATCCCCTTTTTGATTGCGGAAACGGAAATTATGGGCAACACTCAGAGGCCTCCTTCCGTTTTCGGTCCTTTGCCTTCGCTTGGCTAAATGTTTTTTAAACACTTTTCGCTTCGGCAATCATCTGAAGAATGCAGTTTGTGTTGATGCGGAGGCGGAGGCGGTACCTCTTACGGGTCTGTTGATTTTTGCTTGGGTTAATATTGATTTTCGGTTAAATTAGTTTATCTAGGAAAATTGGACTACTCGTCGTCGTCGTCGGCGTCGTGCTTGCCATGTGTAATTACTTGACAGACAGGACCTTTATGCCCGGCCTTGGGGGCGATTGTCCAGGAAATTTGATTAACCTTGTGTACCGGCCAAGTCGAAAACTAACACACAACGATACCATAGACATAAAAAACATGCAATGTGACAATGTTTTTCGGCATCTGTTCGTCGGCCATAATTAAAGCAACACAAAAACGGGGGCCCCCAAAATTAGTTGGGCAGCCGAGCAAATCCTGCTCATAAATAAATATGCCCCGGGGCCGGCGAAAGGCGCGTGTTACGAGCCTCGTGATGTTGTAATAAACATAAAGGCAAACAAAAGGGGCTTCGGAAAAGGCGAAGAGCGAAAAACGTGGAAAAAAAAGAGGACCCGGTTTCATCTCATTAAATTTCAATGGAAAAACCGCGCAAATGAAAAGTTGAAAAACAATAAAAATCAATAAAGCGTATTCAATTTCGTTCGCTCGTTGTGTGTGTGTGTTTTTTTTTTCTCACTCTCATTTGATTAATCATACGACGCGTGTGCCGCCTGCCAGGCTGAACTCATTATCGTATCGTGCCGTCGTCGTTGGGTGACAATTTTGTAGGGAACATTATTTCTGGCAATCACCGACAGCCCTTGCGCCTTTTTAGCCTTAAACTCAGACAACTGTTGTCAAGGACTTTGACCTTTTGTGAGGACCCAGGGAACGGAGGCGCACGTGGAATCGAGAGACGAGAGACGAGCGAACGCACCGATGGCTACAAGGAGGACGTCAAGGACGAGCAACACATCAAAGGCAGCCTTTCGTTGCTCCTCGAGAGACCCCAAAAAAAGCGGATCCGATCCCTCGTATTCCGGGATTCCGTGCTGAAATTTGAGTTGTTCGTCGTGTGCTCTTGATAATTAAATAAAGTAAAACGCAAAAATGAAATAAAAATAAAATAAAATACAAGCTAAGGCTAAGTAAAAAGCCCGTAGCAAAGGAATTTGTAATGCAAATGCCTCCCCACATTCACTGGCATTTAAGGCACGCCGCAGAGCAGGGACTTGGAATTGCAAATTGGATCAAAGGCATTGCACGTTCGTTTCTCTCGCCATTCTCTAGGCGGCAGCGGCCGTGTCGCATTAAAGTGCAATTTGCCGAAAGCCGAAAAAGCGAAAAACGAAAAACAATTCAGCAAAGCAAGCATACAAATAATAAAAATAATCAGGCAGCGAGAAGAATGCCGAAAAGTTCTTGGCCAAAAACTTTTCACACAAAACCAAATTGCACAGAAGGCATAGAGAGTAGGCAAGCAGCAGCAGTAGCAGCAGCACATGGCGCGTGTCTCGCATTTCAACTTTTGCCAAGTGTAGTTTGTACATAATTTAAATAATTCTGCCCGGCGCTGACAGTCCGAACGTGCTGCTCGTGTCGTGATTTGATACTCGATTTTGGTCCGTCCGCCTGACCGACCGATTCACTCGCTTTCGTCGCATTCGGCCAACGCACTCCGGCGAGTGGATACCGGAGCTGGGCGCTGCCAGCTGGAAACAGCTAGGAGCACTCTTGGCCTGGTCTAAACAACAGCCAGTTGGCAAATGGCAAATGGCAGCAGCAGGCAGCGGGTAGCGGGCAACGGGCAGCATTGCAGCTGTCAAAGTATTTGTCAAAATGTTGCATATTTCAGCGTCAGCAATGAATTTCAGAAATGTTTTCGCCTTATGCTCTCCTCACTTACTTAATAGGTAGCATTTCCCATACGGGGTCTGATGGAACTGAGAGTTATTGTGACTGTCATTTATTTGCTGGTTCTCCTCTTGATTGAATTTTATTTTAAAAGGTTACTAAATGTTTAAAAGCCCATTAGGGATGGCAGAAAATATTAATACATCGATACTTGACCCCGAAAGCCGATATATAAATCGATATTTTAACGCTTCGATATATGTGCGATATTTTCCTGCATATTTTAAGACTACATACTTTAATAATAATTTAGTTCTTTTAGTATTTTGTAAGTTTATTTCATAAACTGCGGTATTTCTCTGTCTTTATTATTATCCTCGTGTCACAACTCCTTGTTTTTTTTACAAAAACTTCCCTTTTTATTAGTTAACATGGGTATCTTTCACTTATTTTCTCTGCTTTTCATTCTGCTCGTTACCCTACCACAATCACATATGTATGTATACATGGGCTCTTGGCGTGCTTTTGGTCCACAAACTAGTTTGCCATCTAATTGCTATTGGCTTTTATTTCAGTCTTTCCATAGTATATTACTTTTTTGTTTTATAATTCATCGTGCGTGTGTGTGCAACAGTGGAAAAGTATTTAGTTGCACAGAAAAATGTTCAACAACGAAATAAACATTCTCGGGCACTCAGTGTGTGGGCTGTGCGGACTAGAAGTTACCCACTAGTTGCTAAACTATACAATATTTACAACTTTAAGAAATGTAAGCCCTGATGGTACATTTATATATCATTTAAATAACTTAATTTTCTTTAGTTAACCAAGACAATTTGCTAGAGCAAGACAAACATCATGCCCATTTATTTAATGAGTGTGCTCGATGTAGAAAACTATTTCTACTGCAAATAATATTGTTGTTGTTGCTGTTGCTGCTGCTGTTGCTGTTCGCTGTTGCACATATGGCTGCATTTGAAGTTGTACAACATTTGTGTAATATATCGCCGAACAAGTGAGCGATCGGGGCGAGTGAGTAGTGAGTGAAGGCAACCAGCAGCTGTTGCCATGGAAGCTCTTTAAAAATTGCTTCAAGCGGATTTTTCTTGTGCTTTCCCAGCTTGGCTCTATTAAAGGCTTATATTGAATGGCTTTCGGGTGCTGTTTCGGACCAGATTCATCTCAATTATCTGGGTCAGTTTATCAGTCTGGGATTTGCATGTACGAATAGGAGTACTTATTTTTTTTTTACTATTTTTGGTCGGTCTGTTCATTAGCCGGGCACATGGCCGAGATAGAAGATTGCCTGATAACCCAACTTGCAGAGGCGGCGTGGAGCGGTGCTGCTACTGATAACATGGCGAGTGGCAGTGGGATGACAGGAGAGACTGAAGAGTCTGGGTAACCCGGAGCCCATCCACAATTATTCTCAATCTACGCCAATTTGGCAAGACTCGTCCGAAATAGCATTCAAATGCCAAATAATGGCGCTCTATTGGGTGCAAAACAAATCAATTAAGCCGCACACAATTTTCGTTGACGACGCATACGAAATTGTTATAAATTGACACTGCGAGAGCCGCGAGAGTAGCGCTTTTTGTGTGCCATTGAATTATTTATGAATGAATTTTATTAGTTGCCCTCATTGGCGGCTCATCAGTGTCCGCTGACTTGACATTAATTGCAGTCGAGTCGAGTGGAGTCAAGTCGCAGCTGACTGACTTACAGCCAAGTCAGGCGAGCGAGCCGAGCAAACAGTCAATTAAATGCTCTACATTTTGCCAAACATTTGATTTAATTTCGGTTCGGTTCAAGTGGAGCCTCAGTCGAGAGCCCGCACTTGCCGATAGATAAATGTTTGCACGAAAAAGCAACAAAAAAAAAACAAGGCAGAGAGAAAAAACAAACACACATGCCGCATTCCCACATTAACTGGCCTTGTTTGGCAGCTCATTTGACAGCCTTACAACATGATCGATGCTCGTTATTTACTCTTGCTCATTTTCCCTGCCATTCGGCTGCAGTTTGATGATTTTGATTTTCATTTGCATTTAGTTATCATAAACCGGCGATTTGATGCCGTTTCTGATTGATGGTTTTGCTGTTGCCAATAAAAGCTGGCCGCCTGGCTGCCAGCCTTGCCTGACTGCAATTTCTCCTATGTAGCCATACATATATCTCCATCGTTGTCCGAGCAGACACTTTCCCCGGACGGACATTTGCATGTCTGACTTCTCGGCACTTAACAGATGAATTCGGATAAGTGATGAGATAGAAAGCAGTAGGACCAGGAGGAGCAGCAGCAGCAGCATCATTTACAGGCTGAAAAATGAGCAGACTTTCTCAATTTTCCCAGTCTCGATGTTGTAATTAAAGTGCAACATAGTTGCACACACACAGAGATGAATATTTATTTATTTTATCATCTATATATACTATAATTAATTCAAAGCTTAAATTGTGTGACGTTTAATTAAAAAGAAAACAATTGAAAACATAAATAAAAGCAAAGTTGTATGGAAATAAGTGTCTTGACAAGAGTTAGCCACTTGGAAACGGCAAAAAAAAAATGTGACTTATCAGCCTCAGCGACTTGGCATTGTTTATCTCCAAGCAGTCGCTCGCTGAATCCGTCCGCATAAGTGTGTTATTTTTAGCTGACAAGCCCCGCCAAGCAGCCTAGCCCAGCCAAGCCCTTCCGCCCACACACTCGCAGACAATCAGCAGGCGGTGGCTGTCAGTGACAAAAGCAAATATGCAATGCCAGAATGCATTGACAGCGGCAAAAGCCAAGCGACAACAGGCAGGCGGCAGGCAGAGCAGCTACCGCCTCTCGGCGCATTCTAATGCGCTCGGAGCGGCTTATGCTCATGTTATAATATGATATAAGGGTGTGCTGTGCACATAGCCACTTTCCTTCTCCATTTCCCTTACGCTGCAATGGCGGTACACACACGCCAATCGCGTTGAGCGCATTAGGCAGCTTGTAAGTAGTAATTATAATTAAATACGAAAGCCGACGTATACGCAACGAGAAATTGCTCATACGCCGCGTGTACGGCGTCATAAATATAGCAACACGAGCTAATGGGGAATGCATACACACATACACACATAGTCGTAGCTGGCAGCCAGTGCAATCACCATTATCATTGCCTTAGCCCAGCACATCCTTAATCCTGGAATTGTAATTAGTTGTTGCCTGCCTTCGAATGCCGCAGGGCGGAAATAATTGCAGCCAAGGAAAAGGAATTTATTGCAAGCAAAGCAAATAATAATAATAGCCAGAGATATAGATATTAGGAGACGGCAAATGTTACAAATCATAAATGGCCTTTCAAGTTGATGGCATTTCAGCAACTTGACAGGGATTACATTAAGCTAGTGCACATGATTGCAAATTTTGAGCGATAAAGACATGCCATAAATCCGAAAACCCTATTATCCATTGAGTGAAATTAATAACGCAATAAAACCGAGAAGAATCTTTGCCATGATGAGAAGGAAAATGTAATAATAACGTGTGTCATTCAGGCGTAAGCCGTAGATAAACATGATGGCGAGGAGTGACTATAAGGTTTGCCAGTTTCTCAAGTTATATGCTGTGACCTTTGTCGGTTTCTTTTTAGTGTGTGTTTTGTTCCAAAATGGTTTGGTTTGATTTCAGTTTTGCTGGTTTTTATATGGGAACTGTCACTGGGGACTGACGGGCTGCCGCGACAAGTTAAACAAGCCGCCCAGGCCATCAGCCAACAAATAAACAATAAGCTTCGTTCTGCGATTTCAATTGCAACTGCAAACTCGTCAGCTTTTGTGGCATCAACAATTTAATTGAAATTGCATTTGCAATTCTCTCGGCGCGCTATCAATAAATAAAATCAATTCGAACAACAGTTTATAACGACGATGGGTTTGAGAGATTCACCACCACCGCCGAGCCATTGAAAACACTTGGTGCAGTGCATTACTTCTATTGTGTTTATGCTTATGCAGGGGCAGATGGAATTTAAATGGCAAATGGTAAATGGTAAATGCAAAATTGAAATTGAAAGGCTTTGGCTCAATGAAAATGCTATATATTTAGCTGTCGCTGCATTTTATAATTGCTTTTAAGCCTCCGCAGCAAAAGCAAAACCGAGCGGCTTACCTTTGGTTTCCCCCATTTTGTCGTTGACATTTATTTATTTGCTTTGGGGAATTGCTGCTGCTGCTGCTGCTGCTGCTGCTGCTGTCGCTGACAACATTTCAACTTGCTGGCACATTTGGCAACCAATGAAGTGTAAAGACCCGGGCTGCATTTTAGAAATTAAAGCTGCAACACATCGACACAGTGGGCCAGAGTCTGTGTGCCTTCTGCAGCTTAATGGATAATGGATGCGTTGTATGCTGTCAAAAATTGAATTGAAATTGATATGCGAAGCGCGCGTGAGAATCGCAAACTGCCATAAACCTGAAATGTTGTCATTTATATGGCAAAATTGCGCATACGACATGTTGTCAGCAGCAGCAGCAACAGCAGCGACAGCAACAGGAGATTCATTTCAAGGGGTACTACCTAGCCGCACAGTGGTCAAAGTATATTCATATTTCAGTCTCTCTCTCTATCTCTCTCTAGAGAGAAGGATTTCCCCCATAAATCAGGGGAAATCCCGGCAAATCACGTTCGATTGCACACACTTTAAGGCAAGAAGGTGAGGCACCCGGGCGGGCATAATCGTAAAAGTCGCCAAATAAATATTTATCGATTTCGCATCACTCACCAGCCGAACGGAGCCCAGTGTGCTCATATAACTCACTTTCCTTTCATCAGCAAAAATTTTCACTGCGACACTTACATTTTCATGGCAGACGCAAGCATAAAATATGCCAAGTTCCGACTCCTCTTCGCTGCTGCTTTTCGTTTTTTTTTTTTTTTGGCCATAAAAAGCGAGCTTCTCAGAGGTGTGACTCCTCACTCCCGAATACTTCTTGGCACACTGCAAACTATGGGCGTTTCTTTCTTTCTTTTTTTTTATTTAACGCAGTCTCTAAGCTCAGTGGCTCACTCCCGCGGCATTGTGTTCGTGCTCGTAAAATGGCAGGCAGGCGACAGGGCCTAAAAGCAGGCAACACGCACTGGGCCCGGGGCCATCAATCATAAGGCTGGTCCTTGGGGGAATGGGCGCCAGGGCACACCGCCGCCTCCAATGGGCGACTCTGCTTAACAAAGACAAATAGACGAGTTATCCTCGGGATCTGGTTGTTTTGACCAGAAGAGCAGCTTACGACCCAGCTGGCCCCTCAATCCTTAAACCCAAACCCGTTTCCAATCCCAGACTGTCTGTCGGCTGGCATTTGCGTTCATTGCGCATACGTCGCGTTGCCTTGCCGACAAATTAATCACAATCCAACCACCCAGCGATCCGGCAAGCATCTCCTCATCTCCTCATCTCCCTCCTCGACTACAGCGACATGAAAATCCTTCGTCGCCCTGTAAACTCACATCACTTTGCGACTTTTGATGCTTTTAATTTATGAGTCTGGCACGCTTGTTGCAGCTCCTCCTCCTTCCCAGCAAATTAAAACAAGAATCCAACATAATAAAAATAAATTAGAGCCTGAGCTGAGAATAGCAAGTAGAAGAAATATAAAAAAGCATTATTTTTGGACGCTCTGCTCCTCCGTGTACGCGTATATATATATATATAAATAATGCACAGTATAAAAAATTAATTGTCAAAACAATCAATAAATTTGCTTTATGGCCCCGACTCCAATGGACGTGGGCTCGTGGCAGTCTAATGGCGCTTAAGTCGATTTGCTTATCGCTCCGTCCGTCGTTCGGTCGCTCTCTTCCACCCGCCATATTCGGCTATGTAGTATACATAAATCTGGCTGTTTGTCGATCTGTCGAACGTCGTCCGACGTCGCCGCCCGGCGGCTTCTTTGCTTTTCATTTCTTGTCTTTTTTTGGGCAACAAAAGTGAATAGATTCAATTTATTTTGTATATAATCCGCACGCCTCTGCCCACAGGCGACTGTGCAAGTTGCGTGTGCCGAGCTCCTCGAGCAGATAAAGGTAAAAACTGTATACACATACGCCTATTTATATATATCTATGTTTATATATATAGTTGAGCAGGAAAGCAATAAAGAAATTTAAAAATATTAGCCTGAAAGCATTTTATGATTGATGTTAAGGGCCCTCGGGATTGAATAGAGCCTAAACTAGACGTTTTATTAATTTATAAAGTCCCAATTTGAGTCGAAATTTATCAATTTAACTTCAAATAGAGCAATTACCAACTACAAAATGTAACAAATTGAATTCACAAACTGATTACATACCTAATTCTAGCCTTCCGTTTTTTTACAACCTTTAACAACCAGTTGGGTTTGGCTAATGAAATAGTTTAGACCAACTGGCATATTGATTTCTAGTCTCTTGCATAGTTATTAAATAATTCTCAGTTCCGGTTATAGCTGCCGGGTGTTTGCATGAAATTTTAAAACATTAATCATACGCCTGGCTGGCCACTGGCCACCACCACTAACGGCGACGCAGGATCGCATTTGTGTGTTTACATGAACCTGTCGTCTCTGCGGTCATTAGTGCATGCATTTTTAAGCATGTCAGCGACCCCCAACGATGCGATACGGGGGTCACAAGCACAAACACACACAGGATACTTGGGATACTGGGCCACCACCTGGCGCATTTCGTTTTGCGGTCGCCGCAATAAATATTACATTACGCTCATAGCTCATGCTGAGCAGGATATATGAAGGGAAAACGGGTTAATTCTAAGGCATGCGGCGCCACGAAAAACCTGTATCCTGTAACCTGTAACCCGTAACCGGAGGAGAAGCAGGAGAAGCAGTAAAAGGCGACACCATTTGAGGGGCGGGATTCCCCGGCGGTCGGTCGCTTAATGAGATTCTAAAAATTCCAAACTAGATTGAATCACAAATGCAAACGAGGAGAATAAAACTCAATCTATTTGATGGCTATCGGAATATCCATTTCAATCAATTAACAAGGGAAAGCGTACGTTTTTTTTACGGGGAAATGTTAGACGAAGACAAATGATAAATATCCCAAGACGACGAAGGGAGAATGCCCAAAGCGTTTGTGCTTTGCCAAAATAAAACAAAAAAAGAAGAAAAAGGTATATTTGAATACTCATATTTCGCATATTACGTATACGCGGCGGCGGCCCCTCGACAAAACGATTAAATATTCCGATTAAATATTCATTTGCTGACGCAGCAGCGCGTCACTTAATACAGCGTTCGATTCGCGACTCTCGGGGGTCGACGCTTCGATGTTATTTCTTATTATTGCTCTTGCCAGCCGTTGCTGCTGTTTCTGTTGCTGCTTTTTTGTTGTTATTGCCGTTCTGATTATTTCTGTTTGCCTACGTCAAAAACACTTTGTATCTGTATCTGTTTCTGTACGCGAACCCCCAACAACTGTCGGGGCTACCGGTTTTTCAAAAGCAATCTCTTGAATTCCCACAGCGGCAGCGTTAAAAAAAAAGTTTACGAAAAAAAAAAACAACACTGGAACAGAAGCAGACATCGAATAAACATGAAACTCACGACGCCAAGTGCTGGGCTAGATTTGTTTGTGAGTTCCATGACGAGCAGCATATGGGCTGAAGACTCTGCTGCTTCCTTATAATCCCACATAATTGAATTTCTCTCATAGGCACAAAGCATGGCACTTTGCTTTGTGTTAACAGTATAAAATAGGGTATAAACAACTATCGAAGCGAATTTGTAGGCCTATTGTTCAACAGCGACAACTTAAGCAGCTTTTCACCTTTCAATGGGAAGTCCTTTTGTGGTCAAGTAATTGAATTTAATTTGCCAGGATAATTGCTTTTGCTACACCATTGAACAGGAATTAAGACTTGCTAAGGTTGTCACAAGAGTGAGAGTTATAAATATTTAAGCCATACTACTTCCTTTTGTCAATCGGATTTTTAAATTTATTTAATTTACTATAAAAGATGAGCTTTTAATTAATCTGATTTATCCACATATTCCGCTCAGATCTTTGTCCGACGACAAGTGTCTTTAGTATATTGCTGACAACGAACCTAAACATGTTGTCGCTGAATTTGTACTTGTGAATTTCATGAGCATTCTTTACAACATTTTATGGCATTTATTGAAAGTACAAAGGATCGTTCCTCTCATAAGTTTTATAAAACCTTATGTTAATAATACATTACTAATAACATGTGCATTGTAGTAAAAACATGTAATAAAACGTAAAATCAATTACAAGGTAACATCATATCGATCATTATCGATCTCGTCAACTTCCTCTGCATCAGCATTCGCATATTACTTATCCGCGTCAAGGTGTTAATGAATATTGTTTGTTCGCGTCAGCGGAAATGTTCACTGTTCAGATATAGACGGCATTAGCTTCGACAAGAGTATACCTAGCTGCGGGAGTTAATGCACACACAGTGTACAATGTACGGTATGGAATGGCACTTTATTGGCGCTGCCATTTTACATATACAATTAGAGCGAATGTGTGATGATGCGTGGCAACAATCGCTCGCTGTTCGCATTTGCAGGCCAATCAATGCGTCTTCAATTTGCCAAACAACAATCGTTTTGATTGCAATTACCAGGCACCCAGTCAGACAGAGAGTTCAGTTCAAGCAGAGAGATACAAATAGAAGCTGAGATACAGCCAGATCCGCCCGATGTTGGCATTGCAAATTAGTTGCTTCAACGTGGCTTGTGGGCGGTACGTGCTGCAACTGCAGATGGAGCAACAGTCAGCGCACAAAAGACACCGCAGACCGCAGCTACCATCCATCTCCCTAAGCTGCCTGCATCTTCATCTCCCCAGGACATGATTCGCAGCCGACGCAGGACTGCTGCTGAACAGAGAATGCCGGTTTGATGAGTTGCCCCACTGTCATGTTGCCATGTTGCCAAGCTGCCTACTGGCCACTGCCAATTCCAGTTGCTGTCCGAGGTTGTAGGCTGTGTTTTCCCTCGGCCCGGGAGAGTTGCGTGCGATAATTAACATCTAGATTTTTAACTGCTTGGCATACACACAACTAAGGGCTTGTTAGAGCCGATAAAGAGAACAGGAATAGCAAACAACCACTTGAAATGAATTTGCGTGTTTCTGGGCTGTGTTGCCCACGCGGCGGCAGCGGCGGCTACTTTTTCCCCAACTGACTGAGTTTTGCCCACTGGACGAGTTGTTCACTTGGCTTTCAGGTTAATGAACTGGTCGCCCAGTTCAGGCTGCACCTGTCGCTTCTAAAAAATAACTATAACAACAACTACTTGCACTAACTATTAGTTATAACTTAAACTTAATGAAACTAGCTTACAAATATATATTATATAAGAATTTTTTAAATAACAAGTTATCTAAATGTCGTGTTTGAGGAATAAACACGATCACTAAATGGGCTGAGCACGATTTCACATATTTTATATTAAGAACATCTTAGAATTCCATATATGTATATCATATATAATATATATTTTTTTGCTGCAGTGCATAAATGGATTGGAGACATCAAAAGTCACCGACAAACAAGTTGCGGCTGCTGTTTTTAGACCCGGCGATAAGCTTCTGTGACTCGCTCACTCTCTACTCCTTAATTGTTCACTTTTAGTTGGAGATTTTTAATTCGCTATCGCACTATAAATTCCCCTCTTTATGGCACTTCGCTGAGCTGATAACTAGAGTGCAGCAGCGACAAACTTTTGAGCTGGGACCAAATTAAATTTTCTCACTTCATTCTAACTTCGAGTGGAGTCGGGAGTCGGAGTCGAGAGTCTGCCTCTTGGTATAATCAGCATTATGGCCAGGCATTAGGGTGAAATTTATGCGGCAATGGCGACATTTTTCCCCCTCAACTTTCCTCGACCACAGAATCATTTTAATGCGACGTCATTTTAATGTCTCAGCATCAAGAAGTTGAGAAAGGAAAAATAAGAGCAAAAAAGGTGAACACTGAGAGAAGATTAATTAAAAATGAGAATAATGTAGCAACCTTTTTAAAGGAGCCACCAACAAAATGTAAGAATATCTACAAAAATGTAATAAGTCACATAAATTGCATATATACCTTCTTTGTTTTTGTACAATCAATGATTTCTTTCTCTGTAAAAACAAAAGAAATGCAAGACCAACTACAGAATGCCAACATAATTTCTCCTGCAGACGGAGACGAAAAACCATTTGCCATTTGCCGTCATTACGGAATGCATTCAATTAGCCAAGACAGCTTTATAGATAGAGCGAGCTCTCGGCAGCACGAACACGTTTATGGGCGTGGCCAGTGGGCCACCCGGTCATTGGATGAGACAGACGGCATCACAGAGTGCAGCCAGCCGGCGCAGCTCCACCACTATCGCTGGCCCCACTTGGGATCCCGAGCCGCCAGCGAACCGCCAGCCGGCGATAAGGCAGCTTTTTGTGACGCACTGAGTGACGTACGACGGGGCTGCTCTTGCTCATGACCTCTGATCCCGATTCCGGGCCACATTGGACATTCGACAGGCGACAGTCGACAGGCCGACAACTGATACGAGAGAATTGCTTTTGCAGACCAACTCTGACAGCCGACGACTTCTACTTGACTTGCATTCCATATCGCACATCGCACATGTATATTTCCGAGTCCGATATCACAGCACACACACACAATTATAGAGGCAATTCCCCGGTGAAACAAATGCTAATC
Source organism: Drosophila parvula (assembly GCA_018904695.1). Classification (NCBI taxonomy): domain Eukaryota; kingdom Metazoa; phylum Arthropoda; class Insecta; order Diptera; family Drosophilidae; genus Drosophila; species Drosophila parvula. The sequence continues at coordinate 18,460 of JAEIIG010037948.1, read as the reverse complement.
TACAATATTGGTATGATGGACAGCAGTCAAGAAGTGTCAGCATTTAATGAAGGCCTTGATTTGATGGGTAGTTGGGTTGGAGTGACAGGCGAGCTAAGGTTGAGTCATTAAATCATTCAATGTTTGATAGCTCGGAAGAACAATTAGTAGAAGTCTACCTGAAGACTTTCTAATATCAAGATGAGTAACGACCATACATTTGAATTGTAATATTGATGAAATTTTTTGCTTAAATCCAAAAAATAGAATGCGCTTCCATATGGGAGTACACATACATCAAGCAAGTGTCTATGTGTGCGTACAGATCTAGAATGGTGACACTGTATGCGTACAAGAAAGTAACTGGCTGTAAAGCGCTCCCCCTCTCTCTCTCTCTATAGAGTTTAAAGTAAGGCATTATTTTGAAGCTTATATAATGTCTTTGGTCTTACTATAAATTTCTTTGAAATTTTAAGAGGTTTTTATCAGTATTAAACTTGAAAAAGGGAAGTAGGAACTGTAAGATATTATAAATATCACATTTTGCCTCTGGAAACTAAGTATCTAAAACTTCTCGCTTCTCGGTAGAGTCTGACAGCAATAAGTCCTTATAAATGAGTGACTAAAAAGAACGTGTAAACCTCCCCGACGCGAACAATCATCCTTGCTTTAGATTTGCATTTGCTTTTGCATACTTCAGCTGGTGGCACTCTAGCACAATGCCGGAGTATAAAATTCAGCCATAACTTTTCCGGCTAAAAAATATAATGGGATGGGGCGAACTTTTCCCCGAACCAGTACCAGAACCAGAAAAAGATGTGCCCGGGTATGGGAAAGCAAGGGGGCGGAGTTTGGGGCTGGAAAAACTTTATGGCAATGGATTTTGGTCTCTCGTTGCCGTCGGCAGTTGGCGGCGCGACTTGATTTTATGCTATTCCTGCTTCTCAAAAGACAAATTCACTTTTTGACTCGTAAAATGTATTGCAAATGTGTATGCTCATCCCGCTCCAAGCCCGAAACCGAAACCATTTGGTTCTCGGCTGCTGCTGCTGCTAGCCAGGCCCATTTCCATTTCCATTCCGCTTCGCTCTAAAATATTACATTACTACAAATTGAAATTTTGCGCACGTTTCTGTCATTTAAATCTGTTGAGGCGGCCTGAAACCAAACGAGCCCAAGTATCTGCCAGATACATTTCGAGTAGGGGAGTGGGGTTTGCTTTTACTATCAGGCAGACAGCAATAAAATAAATAACATTTAAAATGAAATATTTGATTGGGCGCCGGCAGAAAGGCTACATCAGTACCAGCACCCAGTGTGGCATGCAACATGTTGGGTAGTGCACTGTAGCTCCGCGATACCCATCTTGAAGGTGACCTTTGGCCGCTTGCAACGACTTCTTTCGCCTTTCTAATGCATAACTTTGCATAAATTTCCCCAGACCTAATCGCCAAAGTTGACTTTGCTGTAAATAAACAGAACAATGGCGCCAACAACGAGGGGCATGGGGGTAAATTTTCATCCATGGGCGGAGTTTTCCCAAGGATTCGCCCCGAAATGACAGTGAACTTGGCGGGCCCTGCAATTGAAGTGTGACCTCGATAACGAAGTGAAGTGTAGCTGCTGCGGGCGCGTCCAATAGAGCACTTAAAGCCCCGGCAACATGGAGCATGAAAATGAATAAGTTGCTGGAGCGCAAACATTTAACGCTTCATTAACTTCAGATAAAGCCCAGCACCAGGCAGAGGCGGAGGCGGAATCGAGGACAACTTCGGTCGCCGCATCCTCCGGGAAAGCCGAGCCAACTTCAATCCCTACAATTAAACAGAGCGCCCTTTCAAAGGGCAGGCTGAGGCAGGTGGGGATGGTGAAAAATCGATGACAAGGTGACAGCGCAGGCCACTTCAGCACGTGCCCTCCAAGGATGTTGTGTCACAATAAAAAAAAAAGAAAAGAGACAAAACTGGGCCAGGCACAGGTCTCTATGGTATTGAATTTGGTGAAAGGAAATATGCCATATGCAGGGCACACGAAAAATCTATAGTGGCTGCTACACAAATTATTACGGGTCTTAAAATCCTTAAGAAGGACCCAACATTTATGCAACAAAAACTTTATATTGTAGAAATAAACAAATTTACACCGAATTGAGTATCTCAAAAACGTCAATGCATAATTTTAAGCACCTTTTTGGGAGTTTTTAAAACCCCAGTGATATCTGTCTGGAGAGTCCTAGCATATTTTAGTGTCATTTTAAAAGATTTATACTTAAATTAACGAGTTCTTTTCCATCAAAGAAGTCTCTAGCACAAGGCAGTTATTTTTCCTTCTTTGTTTATATATTGAAAGGGAATTCGTCATGCAAATATATATTTGAAAACGAAAATAAAGCCACTTACCTTCTCTCGCTTTCAAGTAGACCGTATTGGCCACAATATTCTCTAATTCCATTAGTTCCAGGTTGGCGGTTTTTTAATGAATCCTTTGGCGCTCTTGAAAAAAAAGTAGTCGCAGACGCACACACACGCTGTTGTTGCTCGGCTTTCGTTTGATGTTGCTCCTGTGCTTATCGCGCTCCTTTTCTCAGGATTCTGGTCGTCGTCCTGCTGTGCGTTCTGGGCTAATGCTTTAGACTTGCAAATCTACGACTGGCTGGCTAATTTGTGGCCGTCGTCTGGCGTCCAGCGTTGCGGTATGTGGCAGCAGGGTCTCCTCGGTTTCAGACACAGGCGTCATTTAGTTTCAAGATTGGAATTTGCAAAAAAGCCGAAAATGTGCCCTCTTTTCAATTTTTTTGACCAATTTGCGCTTGATTGAATGCTGTGGGACTGATGCTGCTGCTGCTGCGGGTCAATGGATTACGTCAATCTGAAAGGAAAAGGCGTATAATGATATAAATATCTCAACTAATTGGATTTGACAAGGGATAAGAGGAGGCAAGGGCCTTTAAACAATTTCCATGCGGGTTCAATGGCAGCTCTAAAATTGGTCCCAAGACAACTATTCCCTGCCCCCAGAGCATTAAGAGTTCCTTTTAAGTTTCGTATTAATGTGAATTTAAATCATTTTAAGACGCATTTAATTGGTTAGTTGATAATTCTTTGATATATAAAGCGAATAATCTGAGATTGCAGCCCTAACTGGCTGAGTGACAAAGTTCATTATATTTTCCATAACGCCGGGAGAAAACCGCAATAGCAAATTGGTAAGGCTCTTAAAGTTAAAATATACACACATGTGCGGATACATATATCCATCTACCCTGGGCGCCTTGTGGCTGATGTACGCCGCCTCTCGAGAGAAGTTAGTACACGTTATGTATACGTGTACTTGTTTTGTCACCTGTTTCTGACAAAAGAGCTGCGTGCGATGCCAAAGTTTGCATGTGTGCACCGAAAGAAAAGGCTAACCGAATCGGATTTTATATTATTAATCATTATTCATAATTTCTTATTCGAGTACTTCAAAGATTATATTGAGATAAGCTCAATAAAGACTTTCTTTTCCTTTAGAGATGCAATTTTAGAGAAAGAAAAAACCTTAGAAAATGTTATATTAATATTATATATATTTTAATGACTCCCATAATGTCTTTATTTTCTCTGCAGTTGTTCTAGACGTGAGGAGTGAGTTTCATATTGTGGTTGTGGCCCGGCAAAAACAGAGTCTTCACAGGGGGAAAGGCAAAGCCACAGCATATTTAGCCCACCTTGATGGCTGTTCGCCTTCTGGAGGTGTCAGTAATGTTGTGGTCCAGGGTCCACAGTATGTCGCATTTATTAATCATGGACAGAATGACAAGGGGCGTAGGTACCGGCACCGGCACCGGCACCAGCACCAGCATCGGCATCGGCATCTAGCAAGCCAAGAGAGCAAATCCCCATAGTGTGGAATGGGAGACCAAAGCCTACGTGTGGGCATGCCTGTGAAGTGGAGTGTCACGAGCAACTAATAGCAAAATAATTGAATGACACAAGCTTTCTTCTGCTGCTGCTGGCTCCGTTTCTCTACCCCCCCAACTGGCGACAAAGTGCGTGAAGGCATTTACATATATAGTAGGAACGTGTGGCTCTCAGATGTTTCTGTAATTACTTTTATAAGAAAATACTTTTTCTTTATGGACGGAGGCGCTAAGTTTTCACTTATCACAAAAAAAAAGTTTAGCATGAATTGAATTTATTGGTTCGGCATCGGCATAGGCAATTTTTAATTAAAAATGAACTCATGATGCTCTCCTACATATAGATTTATTTGTTATGGAACGAGCCGAAACCGCACCATGTGCTGGAAGAAGGAGAAGAAGGAGGGCGGCGGCGGCGCCGAGGGAGGTTCGGCTCACATCAATCAAGGCATGAAAGTGTGGCGGCCATGCGAGTGTTTATTTTCCAAACAAATTTCAAGCATTAGGCAACGAACACAACGGGTGCCGGCCAAGCGGAAGGACAGGCCACTTTTTTGTAGTCCGGCGAAATTAATTGTTTTCGAAATGCGTAGCCAAATAAATAAAGCCGGTCCGGGTTCGAAAGCGGACCCAAGATGGGCGGGCGGGCGTCCATCTAACCAATCGAGCTAAATATATATATTTTGCAATTTTTATCAGAGAGACCCCTACGCCTAATAAACATGGCTTTTACGGCCGCCATGTATTATTCAGAACTCGAATGGCCATGAATATGGCCATTTCATTTGTACTCCGTCCGAGGTGAGGGGCCATAAAGAGCGTTCTAGTGGCTACTAAAAGAGGGAGCGGCATTGCACAGCATGTATGTACAAGTATGTATGTGGGGACTGACTCACATCCAGGATGCCAGTATGCCAGAATGCCAGGATCCCAGCATCCTCTCCCTAGTTCATCGATTGTGACGAGGTCGGGGTAGCAGGAGGGACAAGGAGGCAGCACACGTTAAAAGCCTCTTTATTGAACATTTGCACCATTAGGCCCAGCTGAATGCCGTGGATGCTGATGCTGATGCCGCTGTCGATGGAGGTGGAGGCTGGATGTTGTTGCTGCTGCTGCTGCTGCTGCTGTCACAACGTTGCCGGCATAAAAAACTCAACCGCCAAACGATGTTGTCAGTCATCCGTCGCCCCACACCCAGACTCACACACACACATATGCATCCAGCGACGCCATTATGAAAATGTTACGAAATGGCGTAAATGTGCATGGGGCTCATAACGAAATTAAGCGGCAGCATTACGGCCACTTTTTCAACACTTCCTGCCAACGCGTGGCAACAAAGCTAATGCGAGGGCTTTCTTGGAGGCTTCAAACTGATTTCATTTTATTTTGCAGAGAAGTTATCAGGAAAGACAGGTACCAAACGACATAAAAATATATGATAGATCTTTTGAATATTTTGTTGTAAAGATATTTCAGCTTTATTGACATTTATTGTAAGAAAGTATCTAACGAAGTACGTAAAAAATAGCATAGATGCGCTGGATATTTTAATCTACAGACATTTCAGCTTAATTGATGTTATTTTAATATTTTCTGTAAGAAATACAACCAATTTCACGACTGTTTCTTTAATGATTCAATTTAAATTATTTAAAAAGAATACATAATCATTCTCTCTGCTTTTTTTATTTACTTATCTTCAATGCTACTCTATGTATCTTTAAAACTAAGCTAGAGCTCGATCGAATGAGGGTTATTTTATTACATAAAACATTCTACAAGATTATTAAAGCCCCTTTCCTTGAGTCTTCTAATTGATTTGTCATTCAAACCACAGACAGACCAATACTTAGTCTTAGTAATAGATAACTAACTAACCATAATCCTACTCATCACCCGAATTAAGATAGTTTCCTCACATAATCCTTTCTACTCACATCCAATTAGGTCTACCTCAGGGTATTCGCGTTTCTACACGGCCCAGAGGCAGCCACCTTTTGTTATAGCCTCCATTACCATGCACATGTATTACAGGCGCGCACACCTTTGTCACCTTGTCGCTGGCAAATTGCTTCTATCTGTACCACTTTGTTGAGCAGAAGAGCATCTGTGATTTTGGGGAATGTGAATGGAGTGAAGGAGAAGAAGATGAATAAGGAGTAGAAGCAGGAGCAGGAGCAGGAACAGGAGGTCCTGCCTAACAGCGGCCTTAGTTTAGGCGCGCATTAACTAAATTATGGAGGCGAGCAGCTGCCATCGTTTGGGCGGCGGCGGCGGCGGCGTAAGCAGCCTCAAGCATTCAGGCTATTGACTTATTAATTAAGACAAAGCAGTCAGGCAGGCCCCAAATGTCAGTAAATGGAGTCGCGGCGGCAGGGCAAAGGCATTGAGGATGGGGCAGGAACAAGGCATATCATCCCTTATCACATTTATGACAGTCATGGTCAGAGCCAGAGAGCTTCGGAATACATCAATTTAAATGCCAAACGCGAAGTGGATGGTCGTTTCGGGCACTGAGAGAATTGTTTTAGAGCTTTGGAAGTCATAGAAATTGATTTAGACTTGGATTTGTGTAGAACAAACTCTAAGTAAGTAATATATTATTATTTAAACAGGGTTTTGGAGGCTTTTATTTACTCTATCTTTTCTACATCATTTTCAAAGGATTTCCCTTAAATTCCGGGGAACATCTCAGGACCTATATTTCTCAGTGCAACGGATCTGCTTGCAATCCACCACGGCCCATGCATAGACAAGTAGGCAAAGGCAAGGAAAGTCAAGGCAAATACCGACATGGCGGAGCTGTCGCCGTCACAGACTAACGGAGGGCAACCTCAATCATGGGAATGCCCAAAACGGATATCCCAGCGCGTTGCCCGACTCCGTAAGTTATGGAGTCTCCTGCATCCTGTTTCTGTCTGCATTTTGTTGCTGATGCTGGCAAAAACCAGAGAAAACGCAATCCGGAGGATATAAAGAAGGAGAAAAAAAAGAACATTCACACAAAACAGAAAAACAGTCGGGGCAAAGCGAGTCATATTGCCCACTTGGCTTTCGTTTTTATTTTCCCTTCTCTCCTGCTGGCTTCCTTCCGTATTTTTTGGTCCCCACATATTTTTGTGCTTAAGCTTCGTTATGGTTCCACCCAGTTCGGTGGCTTCGCTCCAGCCGTGTTAATTTTGGTCTGAATGCGCAATTTATTTGCGTTAAACTTGGACGTGCATGTGTGTGGGCGTTGGGTTGGAGGTAGGGGGCATGTGTGTGCTCCGAAGTCCGTAGTTCAGAGTCCCCGACTCCGGTTGGGTGTGGTAAAAGGATCAACTTTTTCGACTGGCGCCTGTGGCATTGCATGTTCCCTGGCCTGCAGTTCGCTTCCATAGAGTCACAGCACAAACACACGCAGGACTCCCTCAAAATGTTTTCGCTTTAATTTGCGGTCGCTGCAAAATTTTAATCAGCTCTCTCTCTCTCTCCCCCGAACAGTCTTTCATGCTTTGTCCGCCTGTCTTTCTTTCCGCCTCCCCCAATTTTCCGCTTTTCTCTGCATTATGAGCCGGGAAATAGAAATGCCAAGCGTTTTAATGCGCGGCACAAAAAGTTCCCTGTTGAGTTTGACTTTGGACAATTGCTTGGTAGGAAAATGGAATTAAAAGCTAAAAGCTTTGATTATTTTATATAGCTGAAATTAATTTTCAGCGGAAATCCGAAAAGTCGGTGCAAATATTTATATTTTTGAAGCTGAAAGCATTATTTACTAGTATCTCTCAGAGACTTCTAGAAGTAATTACAATCTCCATAATTACTTTGCATTGTTTCCTCTTTTCTTTTCGAGTTTAATTAAATATATCCTCATAATTTGGTTACTTAATGTACCGTGCTAATTTGTTAAATAATTAATGCCCTATTTAATCTAGCATCTTCTGGTTTTTACTAGTTGCCCGTGATAGTTTTCACATTTTATTTATGTGACAATTTTCGGGCCCCACCGCTAAACTTGTAGTTTGTTTGTTATTCTTTTTTTTTCGTTCAGAAATCAGATTTCCCACCGTTTGACGAGCAAATATCATTATCCCATTCGTATTTGTGTGTATTTAACTACTCAGAGCAACCGCAAAGCCATGTCAGTAGGTGTTGTATAACACTGAAATCGCATTACCAGAACGCGCAGCGAAGGCAGCCACAAGCATGCGGCTGTCAGACGTTTGCGGTTAGTTGGGCCAATACTCGATTGACTTATGATAATCGAAGGCAGTCAGGCAGGCTGGAGAATCCACGTAACAGTATCGCTATTACACACATTCTGTCGACTCATTGGAAATTAGAGACGAGGGAAGCAGAATGTAAGTACACACTCAGAAAAAAAAAACAATTTGAAAATGATTATTCCGAACGATTTGAAATATAAAAGTTCCAAAAATAACCTAGAATCATTAAAAATGTATTAAAAGGTTTAATTTTTGAACGCCCCGGTTGGAAACCCTGGTTTAGTACTCGACTAACCAGTTGAGCTTAGTGCAAGTGCAAGCGAGATGAAAGAAGAATAGTAAGCTATATCTTTATTATCTACTTTTAGGTTAGTTATCCGATTACAACCTAATCTGGACTTTCCTGATGATGCTGATTAAGAATATATTAATTTACTGTATTTATATAATACCTTTATACCAATGATCTCACAATAATAAGATAAGTAACGCTGTCCCAAATGGACACCGGTTGCTGGAAATATGGATACCAATTATAAAGATAGCTATAGTTCGATTAGTTTATAAGCTAACATAAATGGACAACCATATTCGCTTTTTAGTAAATCACAATTAAGGATCAAACGTACACTGTAGAACGTTTATAATAATAAATATTTTGTACCCAATATAATAAAAAAAAATATTAAGCACTCGCTTTAATTTGCTGATTTCCGAGAAACAAAAATGTTGTACCCTCCCGAATAAATGTAATATGAAAAACATTCTTAAATCAGTTTCCTTGTTTGTGTGGCTTGCCCCATGTGCCAATGTCAGGAAGATGCTTGACCAGTATTTGCCATGAAATATGTGTTAAAGCAGATTGTAGCACGACGAATCTAGAGCAAGATAATCCTTGTCCAGTGTGCTGGACGCAAGACTGGTGTCATTTTTTCTGCTGGCAATCAATAAAGCTGCGCGCCAAACAACTATAGTATGCCAAAAATGACCCAGTTTGGTAAACTTGATGCCGCAGACCCTCGGCAAGGACATCTCGATGCAGCTATGGCTGCCAAGTGGACCATTTTTCTTGGAACCCCCTCCTGCGGCGCCTGGCACGACAGCTATGCGGTATCGGTTGGAAAACAAGCGAGACTTTGGACGAGATTGCTTCTGATTGGGTTCGCTTTCTCTCTGCTCGTTTTTTTTTTTCTTCTTCAGCTTTGAAAAGGGTTAAGATAGAGAGGGAGAAGGGAGGGACAGCGGAAGAAATTATGATTCCCGCATTGCAAACGATTGAGTGCCGCTTGCTTGAGTTCTATTCACAGGCACGTATCGGGAAGTCCAGCCACCAGGGAGCTCCCTGCTGGCGCTGCCATTGGAAACGCTTCGAATTCCTGGCGAAACCGAGATACACTTAAAAGCTGCTGCATACTTTGATGCGCATTGGACCGTTAGATTGCCCGTGTCCTGTTCGGGACTACAGGCTTCTTCTTCTTCCACCTTACTTCCTGCTCCCTGCACCCGCTAGCTGCTCTGCTGAATCTCCGGGATGTCCTGGCCCCGGCTGTTTCGACCTGTTTGCATGCATAATTTGCCCTTCCACTCAGATATGCATATGCAAAGTTCCCTTCGCCCATATGTCTGTGCCATGTGTGATGTGTGTACTGCTGTACTGCTGTCTATGTGTGTGTGTGTGTTGATTTTGAGAGTGGAAAGCTTTTCTCGTTGCTTATTCATGTTTCCTTTTCTTTTTTCATTTCCCCAAACGCTGTCAACGCTTGACTACCGCTTGCTCTTGGCGCTCTTTGCTAATTTGTGCTTTAATAAATTGCATTTGAATTTGTACACACAATGAATTCGTTTTGCTCCGCCTTCTTTATTAGATGAGAGTGAATTTTGAATTTGATTTTAGCAAATAACATATGAATGTTCTGCACTCAAACAGAAATAAAGTAATTACCTTTTCCATTTAATTTGAGATTTATGGAAAGAAATAAGAAATAATATTATAATTTCATAATGTGCTTGCATTGTTAATAATGAATACTTATTTAACTTGTAGTCTCTGGTCGCAGCTTTTGCATTTTATTTAATTAGGGCAAATAAATGCATTCGTTTTGCTGTTTTTTCATTATTTTCGTTTGCATTTATTTGTATTAACAACAAATTAATTATAATGCAGCTTCATCTGTTTATTTGCTTAAAAAAAATAATGTATAAATTGAGTGTGTGATCAAATACATTGAAAATATATTTCAAAGTAATTTAACACATTTTTTCCTGACTTTAAATAATTTCTTGATAAATATAACCTTACTATGAGGCATTTGTCTGACATTTTTTCCGATTTTTAATACGTTCCTGATAGCTATAGCTTTAATATATTGCATTTCTCTCATGCATTATGCATTTCTGTCTCATCTATCATTAGGAAAACATATAACAAATGAGTCTTAAATATTGACTGAAAATTGTTTTCACTTAAATATGACTTTCCTCGCCAGCAGCAATGTTTTTCTTGCAGCTCGCTAAATTTTGAATATTTTCTTAGAGCGAGAGCGTATGTAAGGAGACGGGGTGTGTATATGGCGTGTGTGGTGTGAGTGTGTGTCAGCGAACAAGTTATGATTTATGCATGTGGGTCATTGCTGTCAACACAAAGTGAAATAAGGCAAACATATTGCCACCCAACGACCGCCCTGGAACAATAACAAAGCACAAAGCGAGCGAACAGAGGGCCGGATGCTGTATGAAATCGTGGGGAGAGATGAGTTGTAGAGCCTTCGGATTTTATGCCTCAATAGGAGCACAAACACAAGCAAATATTTCCTAGTACGCCGCCCACGGCCAAAAAGTATTTAAACTTATGCAACATTTTCCAAAAAGACCATCGAATATTTATGCGAGAATGATTTATGAATTTAACATAAGACATAGGAAACCATAGGAAATGCGGTTAACCTCTGCCCAAGCCATTTGAATATTAATTCAACGAAATGGAGAAATAAACTCTTGGTTGCTGCTGCAGTCTCTGAATTTTTGGGTTGACGCATAACCAAATCCTCGAAATGCCATGGGGCGTATGCGCAATCTCCATGGCTACAAAACCAAAGCATACTTTTGAGCGTTCCATCACTTGTCCCGCAAACAAAAAACAAGGGGGTTCGAAAAACAACAAGCCAATCAATGGCTTATAACTGGTTTATTTGGTTTCAGAAATTGACAGCAATTTATTTCAACTACGGCAATCCCTTTTATTATGTTCTGAGGATTTTTTTTTTGTGTTGATGAATGATAAAGTGCAAATTGTTGGGGTGATTACCGATACACATAATATTAGCAGTGAATGTACCAAGAAAAGTATTCAGGCAATAAAAGGTTGGCTTTCAAAAATAAAACTACGACTAACTGAGGGAAATTAAGGTTTGCAAAAACTCATTTTTGCTTCACAGTTTACTTCTTTTCGGAGCCTTTCATCTTTGTTTTTCAGTTGCGCTGGAATCTAATTACCGAGAGTAAAACTTTTACCCCTTCTCGGAACTTCCACTGACATCAAAGTAAGAAGGGATGGATGGATCTTCTACCCCGTAAAGATGTTCATCTTGCTCGTAACACACATACACACATTTTGATAGACCTTTCCGGGCACGTTTGCACACTTTTCTGCCACGTTTATAGCCGGTGCCCTTGCTGCGATTAGCATATTTTTTCTTAGCTACTTAAAAATCGATTTATGCGCTGCCACAAAAAGCATTGACAGGCAATTAAAGTCTTTGGCACAAGGAAGAAAATAAAAAGGGGCACGCCGAAAAAGCTAATGAAATTTTGTACCCTGAATAAAAAAAAGAGAAGGAAAGGGCGTGCAGGCGAGCAGCACATAACACGCATCATCAACATTTTTCTTTCTTTTATTTTTTTATGCGCTGAATTTTAATAAATATTTTGTGGCGCCTGCTCTCTGTGCTCTCTCTCTTCCTTTGATCAGTGGCAGTAAAGAAATAGATTAAAAGTCCATTAAAAATACTTTTGTGCCCCCAATATTGATGGCAATGCGAGTCAAGTGCCCAGGGCTCTGGACCAGCGACCGACCCGATGGCATCGTCAAAATTTATTGCGACCAACTGTAAGCCGAAAAGCAGAACAAAAATTATAAAAGAACATAAAAATAATGGTAAGCATTATGTTTGGAGAATACAAAAAAAGGAATACCCTCATATAATTAATTAAAAAATGAAAAATCACTTGCATCTCTCAAGAATCTATATACCCCGTCGCGGCTACCCTATCCTTGGTAAATTAATACTTCTGGGACTTATTTTTAAATGTCACTGGGCCCCGACACCTCGACGAACATCCCTAAATGCTTGGCATAAATAATGCCATAGATAAAAAACGAAGGTACCCCAGGTACTGAGCCGTCCCAAGTGGCAGTGAGTTGAGTTCAGCGAAAAGCCGGCTCAAATATTCAAAGCGAACGCGAAGTAAATGATTCACAGCCAGCCAAGATATATGAGCTCCACCAATTGCAGGTTAAATATTTACAAGCATCCGGGAAAAAGATGAAGATAAATACCGTGTGCGTGTGGCTCTGTTATCGGCCACGTTATAAATTGGGCTTTAAGCAGCAGCACCACCTTCGGTGTTCGAAGTTCGCCTCACTCGGAATTCGGCTCTCACTTTATGGCGGCCATAAAATATGATAGTCCCCGATACCCAGCGCCCCTGAGATATCCTTGCTCACCTACGTAATTCAATAGAGCACTCCCATAATGAAGTCGACTCGCTGGTAGCTGCTGAATCTCGCTTTTGGGTCGGCTGGAACAGCAAATATCGGTAGGAGGAGGAGGAGGAGGAGCAGACGAGAGCAGGACCTGGATTCTCAGTGGTAGTTGGAGATATGCGTCTGCGGTCTGCGAAGCTGTGGAGCTGCCAATTCGATGTTTGCATCAAATAAATGGGCAAATACAGACAGCCGAAATGAACACCCCCCGCCGCAACCGAACCCTCAGATATCTCCATTCAGCCCTCGGGCTGCTCTGGACACAAAGTTATTCAATCTATTTGATGCTCGCCAGGATGTGAGTATGGCCAAAGTTAATTTGCACTCGGCTGGCTTTAATTGCGAGCCGAAAGGATTGCGGTCCTTGCGCTGGCAGACCGACCAGCTTTGATTAGCTCTTAGATAAATTGCTTTTCGGCATCAAATCATTGAGGCTGACGCTGACGCTGGCGGCGTTGGACATGGAATGGACGTTTCTATTAACATGGCCACTTTGCGGGGCTTATTAATGGGCGGGGATTATGAATGCGAGAGGCAATCAGCCGTCTGACAGATCCTGGTCAAGTCAAAAACAAACAAACACGAGCTGCCAGCGACTAGAACGGCCCCACATCAATAAAAACCGAACTGAAGTTGATAGCCGATGCCGATGCCAATGCCTAGCCGACAAGAAAACACGTTTGGCCGGCTCTTGAGCTGTCCCATTAACGGTTGAGCCGGTCGCTTTTCCTTGGCCTGCTTCTAGGACACTTGAACTTGGCTTAGGGGAGTTTACGCTTCATTGAGCCATGAGATTTCATTAATAAAAAATGGCAAAAATGGAAAGCAGCCATGGGAGGGCCAGAGGTATAGCTGTAGAGCGTTTTGGAATGCTGCAGGGAAATGGCTGGGAGGCGGATTTAACTATTCATGAGTGAAAGTCGCGCACACAAAAACAGGACAGGCGAAAAGTGCCCGGCACCAGGGAATGGAGAGCGGTTTTTTGGGTGGCAGGAGCCAGGAGGCATCAGGGTAAACACCATGAAAAATAAGTGGAAACTGTGGGCGGAATGGTGGCATATCACAGATACTAAAAGGAATAATAAAATATACCCTACGTTTTGGAGAAGGTATAATGAAATTGGAGAGAACAACGAAATCGGAATCATATACCAAAAATATATTAACGTCAAGTAGTTACTGCACTTTTTTTCTCATTAACAAGGAACGAGTAACTAGTAACGAGTAAAAACATATATTTACATCGAGAACGTGTATATATCACTTCTCCAGATCTAGTCACGAGTAAAACGGGCCCATTATCGAGTACTATTTCAACAAATAACATATGAATTAAATGTACAATTTTTTCACTTTATAATTTTATTTTTTTTAGTAAACTATCTTTTTATCGCAACGAGTAGTTGCGTAAAAAAAGAAACTAGTAAAAAGTAGCTAGTAAACAGTACCTAGTAACTAGTAAAAAGTAACGATTAAGAAGTACTATTTCAACGAATACTAAATACGGGTAATAAAATATGAAATTAATTTAGAAATTCACTCCATAATCCTTCGGGGAAATCATTTATCTCCCGTCTAAGCTGGCAAAACTTAGGGGACAGAAACTTGCAAATCCTTCGTCCCACATCAAGTGTGATTCAGCACTTCGATCGGACAGAGAGCTAAGCAAAACCCACACACTCTCGAACACATAATATCCGACTGTCAAGGGCCCAAAAGCATTTAAGACCAGAGCAGAAATTGGAAAAACATGTTCCACTGCCAAATGCCAAATACACGCAGGCATGGTGGGCGCCGGAATGGGGGGAGGGGGTGCATGAGTTGGGATGGAATCCAAGATTGGAGGGACAACAGACAGCTCGTGAAAAGCGGAAGCATGTCTGAATGGTTCCCATTCGACGGCTTGAACTGTAGCTTCTGCGCGTTCAATTGCAAACAGAGGGCCCGAAAGGACTCTCCATTCCTTCTGGCCTGGAACAGAAATAGGAAGTAGGCCCCAACCAAAGATAACCCAGGGGTAATGGAAAATCTGCGCCTGTTGGATTCCCGGATTTTCCCTAATTTCTGGCGCTGGGGGCGACATTTTAATTGAAATGTACGTGGCCCTAATCAAGGGAACAAAAGCAGCCCGTCCGGAGGAGATCCCGACGGGGCGGGAAATCCCATGTCCCTCGTCCGCCTGCAGGCCAAGTACAAAACAAATTTTGGGGAAAAACTCTACGACATGTTAACAGCAATCAGAGCCAGAGCCAAAGTCTGGACCCAGAGTCAGTCCAGATAGCTTATTACGAAACGCTTTTGGCCAGGCAATCACAATAACAATTCCTGCACAAATGTATGTGCGGGCCAAATACTTGTTTGCAATTTCATGTAGATTACAGCCGAAGGTTGCGCTGCGTTTCGTTTCATTTCGGTTTCTTTGGCCCTCATTGAGTTCATAAAATGTCATGACCATAAACCCTTTTTCAGACAATTTAAGCCAAAGCAGCGTGAGGATTTGTTGGGTTACACAGCGCTCAAGGTTTACGATCTAACTGGATTTAATTCGGCCAAACTGTGCGGCCACAAAAATGGCCACACAACTTGACTCAACACTAAGAGTCGCCTTGACTTTTTCCCGCCTCCGATTTGACACCATCCCTTCGTCCGTGGCGAGTATATATATTTTCATTTATCTCTGGCTTATTTATTTGCCATTATTTGACATTTTCGAACGACAGGAACTTTCTTGGCCACCCTCGTTACCAGTTCCTAGCTGTTACTCAGTTAGTTAGAACAGATAACTGGGCAAACTCAATTACGCGACTTTTTGTTTTCAGCTTTCAGCTTGCAGCTTTCAACTTTCCCGGGACACTGCAGTTCCCCCTCGTGTTTTGAATGTCACATGAAAATTTAATTGCTAACAAAAATAAACTGACGAAGGGGAGAAGTGTTACTAGTTTTATGCGTAGTGCACTTTCCCAGAATCCGGGATTTGTAAGCAAAAATACAAAAAAATAAAATGTATTTTCGTGGAATAATAAAACTACTCATATTAGTCAACAAAAAAAAAACACATTTAAAATATTACGAACAATACCAACTGCTAAAAACAAACTTCTGATAATTATAATAATGGAGTATGCCTGTTCATTCAAAAATCCCAAACAATGGAAACCGCAAATATTCCTGTGTACATAATTCTCAGCTATTAGTTTAATGACGACTCTCTCTGAATTAATTATTTTCTGTTTCTCCCCCTCCGAGCTAATTAGCATTTGCTAAATTCCTACCAGAAATTATGACATTAATGGCCTGTGTAAATTGGTTGGTTCGTGTAGCTCCGCCTGTTGGCGCCATTCTGGTCAAATTTGTTGCATTTATTAGTCGCACTATGCACTGCCACGCCCAAAAAAAGCCAAGGGCATCTCGGGGTACAGGACCCATAATTGCCCCATTGGCTGACATAAATGCATAAATCTGGCTGTGCAATGATAACGTTAACGAGAATGGCCAGAGCATCCTCAAAAATCAATACACTTGGGGTTGGGGGGAAAAGTTTAGTAACCAAAATGATGGTCGCACCCCCTCCTGCTCAACTGCCACAAAACAATGGCCAAAAAATGGTTTCTATTTGTGTATTTGTATACGAGTTGTTTTCTGCATTTTATTGTTATTTATTTAAAAGCTCTTCTAAGCGAGCAACTGCAACTAATGCATTGTCCAATGCAAGCAACACACAAAAAGTTTCGGAAATCCCAACATGCAATTAATAAAGGGAATCCATTAGGCTAAAATAAACAGGTTTTGGTTAGCCAACATGAGAGTCTGTTGCAAGGAATGCATTTATTTTCCATAATTAAAGGGAATTGTGCAGAAAACTTTCCGCAAAATTAAAATGCCAGACAAGTTTCAATGGTCAACAGGATATTTTAATGAATAGAAACCAAACAAGTTTGAGCTTAAAGATATTTTTAAAACGGCTTAAAATTAAACTCTGATACTTCCCTTCGACACGATCTCATTCATTAGAAGGCTTTTGGTTTTGTCAACACAACAATTAGGCGCAATTAAAGTTTGGTAACAAAGTTTTTGGCGATACAGCACTTGGGCAAGTTACCAAGTTGTTGGCTCCCCCAAAGAGGAATAGCAGCCAAGAGGTCAGAATGTTAATTTCGGCCAAAAATAGGTGCGGCGGGTGTTGCCAAAATAATGAATGGGGAAAAGGGGAAATGCTGCTGCTGCTGCTAATCAGCAAACACAGTCAAGAGCACTTTATGTCCGGGTTACCAACTAACCAAGTCGCGAAAAAAAATCTCACATCAAATTCAATTTGAGACTGAGACCGAAACTGAAGTTGAAGTTGAAGCTGGCAGTTGGCAGTAAAATGAAATAAATTGCACAGAATGCTGAATGCACACAAGTAGCGTAATATTTATGCAGCGGAAGCTGCTCGGCTCCGGAGATGCTTGGCTGCATTTCAATGGCGAGTGTGTAAACACCCTCCCAAAATCATATACATATATACCATATATACATATATATACTATATTCCCCGACCTCCAGTCTGCCAGTTGCCAGCACCCTTCTGTTGCTGCAAAATAAGGGAAGAATTCTTGCAAATGAACACAAAAATGGGGGAAAAAATTCGAATAAATTAAAAGCTCAAAGTATTCGAATAGTGTATGCCTCGCAAGTGGCTCTTCGAGCACTTTGCAGGGTGTGCTCTCCACTAAGGCACTTCTCCCAGGATACCCTGCGAATACCCCTTACAAGAAGGAAAGCAGAAAAAAATATATATAAGGAAAACAACAACGGGTGAGCTGAATCTTTTGTATGCAGCACAAAAGAAGCGAAAGCAGCAAAAACCAAAGGCAAAAAATGAAGGCAGACGGCAAACAAGTCGGGATAAGTTGTCAGAAAGGGATAAGGACCAGAGAAACAGGACCCCGAACCGAACGAATGCTCACTGAATTTTTTTTTTTTTTTTTGGGCGGTAGAACGGGAGGAGGATCTTTGGTGAGGTTTCACCTCAAATATTCCAAGGATATTGTACGTGCTGACGCCTTGAAGGCATCTAAAGTCATTGGCCTTTTCTACTTTTCTGAAATGAAGAGGTAACTCATTAAATGTGATTGCTCAGCCCAAAATCAATCGTCGATTGGATTGAATAACACATGCAAATCACAGACGGACGGCAGGCACAGCGACATCATATGATAATCATGTGATAATTTCTTTTGTCATTGCATAGCCGCTGAGTCATCGGCAGGCAGGCAGGCGGCGGTGTTTGGCCTATTGGAAAATACAATTAGAAGTGGGCAACAAAGTAACACCCAGTAGCCACAGCAAAAAAAAAAACAAAAAAAAAAACAGCAATGGGAAAACGAAACAAACAATTCGAATTCGCAATAAGCTCGGTCGCTGTCTCTGGCTCCCTAATTTGCATGGTGCGAAAATTATCGAGACACGACAAACGCAATTGGGCCATAGGCAATCATTATTGTCAGATATATTATATATATACATATACAGTGGCGAGCAAAATTGAGTGCATGTTCGCGACTCAGGCTTTCGGCATCCACAAAATCATAATCACACAAGATAATCCAAAATTTTTTTTTGTTTTAT
>JAEIIG010037939.1:0-13454 GCA_018904695.1 Drosophila parvula | reverse complement strand
GTATTCTTTGAATAGCTTTAAAACGATTTTGAATTATTCTCGCTTGTTAGCATCTCTTGTATCTATCTCTCTGAGAGAAGTAATCTGTATTCGTTGAATTTCAAGAGTACTAATAAAAAGTACAAATAGAATGAGTTAATATTTAGATTTTCATATTGTAATTTATTTTTGAATATGAATTTTGACAAGTAATTAGATAATAGCAACAGAAACCTGGAAATAAAATAGGATCCTAGTTCCTTTCTGATCATCTATGCAAGGTTCGGGTTTGATCCCGAAGCAGAGCATCAAATAAGCATTGAAAAGTGTGCGTTTTGTATCTGTGACTCTAGGATATTGAAACAATAAACCAAATAAATACAAATTAAGATTTTTTTTATTTACACACCTTTTTAAAGCGTCCTAGTATGTGTAGGGTTTGTTTTTTATTAGGCACGATTAATCTTTCGAAGAATAGATAGAATTAAAATGGGATGAGACGATTGAAACTCTCAATTTGACGATTTCCGTACAGTAACTTATAATAACTTTGAGTAAGAGTTTTTAAATTGAGTTCTTGTCCCCCGAATTGAGTTATATTTTCTTCTCATCCAATGTATAATTCTCTCTGTGCACTTCTTAACAAGTAAACTAAGTATTATGAGTGAACTAAGGAAAGGTTACGAGCTTTAGGATCTTAGGAAAGACTAATCTTAATACTAAATACTTGTTAGACCTTATCAGCGGATGGCAGGCACATACGGGTCTTCGGGCCGCACTTATCAACAACAAGTTTTAATCGTTTCCGAAGAAATGGGAGATGAAACCCGAAGGCTGATGAAATATGTACATACATACCTAGTACCTAGTATTAGCTGAAATAGAGTAATTTCCCTATACCCTTCATTGATTGATCGATGTTAAGAGTGCGTTAATTCTGCCCCCAAAAAGGCAACTTTGTAATCACTAGCTTTTATCAAGCGTTGATAAACAGCGCGTTCTTTAATGGCTACCCCATGGTGTAATGGTTTTGAACATTGTTCGATAAGCTATCTTTGCTTCTTCTCTTGCAGTGTACTGTAAACGACTTGGAACGAAAAGGACTCTTCTCTTTTTTTAAGTAATGCAAGCAGCAGCAGCAGCAGTGATGGAGGAATCTAACGGTAAGTTGTGGCATCTACAAGGGAAGCAAAATTTAAAAGATCTTATTGATCGATTATACAACAGCAACTACCATCGAGCAACAACCCATCGCCCTAATCAATGGCCAAGAGCAGGTGTCCAACGAGCAGCAACCATCATCGCCCACCGCTTCGGTGGCCACGCCCACCAGCACCACCAGCGGCGGCACTGGCAATGCCACACCCGCCTTTAGCTACGACGACCTGTTCCCGGCCCTGCCGGCCAACACCTCGGCGCCGTCGCAATCCGGAGCTTTCAGCTCGACGATAGCCCGTGTGACTAGCTCGCAGAAGACGCAGGTAGGAACGCTGCGGCAAAACTGATCCTGTTATCTCATCCGTTTTTTATTTTGCAGGTTTTGCATGTTCCCTGCGAGGAGCGCAAGTCCACCGAGTCGGAGAAGTTTGGCGAGGGCGAATCGAAGCGGATTTGCCAGCAAATCACCAAGGAGACGGGCGCCCAGATCGAGATAGTGAGCGGCAAGAACCAGTCGCTCACCTTCCTGATCAAGGGCAAGCAGAGCGAGCTGCTCGACGCTCGTCGCAAGATTCTGATGAGCTTCTCGACGCAGGCCAGCCGTCAGGTGACCGTTCCGAGGGAGCACTACCGCGTCATTCTCGGCAAGGGTGGCCAGCGGTTGCGTGATCTCGAGCGTCTCACCTCCACGCGCATCAACATCCCCAGCCAGGGGGACGAGAGTGAGTTCATCACCATTGCCGGCACCAAGGAGGGCATCGAGAAGGCCGAACAGGAGATCCGTCAGCTGTCCGCCGAACAGTACAAGAAATCCTCGGACCGCATCACGGTGCCCAAGATCTATCATCCGTTCATTGTGGGCCCCTACAGCGAGAACCTGAACAAGCTGCAGGAGGAGACGGGCGCCAAGATCAAAGTGCCGCCGCAGCAAGTGCAGAAGGACGAGATCATCATCTCTGGTGAAAAGGATGCCGTGGCAGCGGCCAAGGCTAAGGTGGAGGCCATCTACAAGGAGATGGAGAAGAAATGCTCCACCGTCAGTGTGGAGGTGGCCAAGCCCCAGCATCGTTACGTTATCGGTCCCAAGGGCTCCACCATCGCTGAGATCCTCCTTCTGACCGGTGTCTCCGTGGAGATGCCGCCCAACGACTCCACCCTGGAGACGATTACGCTGCGCGGACCCCAGGTCGCCTTGGGTAATGCCTTAACCGTTGTCTACCAGAAGGCCAACTCGGTGAAGTCGGTGGAAATTAATGCGCCGCACTGGATCCACAAATATGTGATTGGTAGGAAGGGTGCCAACATGAAGCAGCTGGAGGAGGACTGCCCCAACGTAAACGTCAACTGCCTGGAGGACAAGATCAAGCTGGAGGGTGATCCTGAGAACGTGGACAGGGCCGTCTCCTACCTGACCGACATTATCCGCAATTACGAGGATAATTTCACCTACGAGGTAATGACGGTCAATCCCTCGTACTACAAGCACATCATTGGCAAGGCCGGCGCCAATGTCAACCGGCTGAAGGACGAGCTCAAGGTGAACATTAACATTGAGGAGCGCGAGGGCCAGAACAATATCCGGATCGAGGGACCCAAGGAGGGTGTGCGGCTGGCGCAGCTTGAATTACAAGAAAAAATCGACAAACTGGAAAACGAAAAATCAAAGGATGTGATCATCGATCGACGTCTGCACCGCTCCATTATTGGGGCCAAGGGCGAGAAGATTCGTGAGGTGAAGGATCGGTATCGCCAGGTGACGATCACGATACCCACACCCCAGGAGAACACGGACATTGTGAAGTTGCGCGGACCCAAGGATGATGTGGACAAGTGCCACAAGGATCTGCTCAAGCTGGTCAAGGAGATCCAGGAATCGTCGCACATCATCGAGGTGCCCATCTTCAAGCAGTTCCACAAGTTCGTCATTGGCAAGGGCGGTGCCAATATTAAGAAGATTCGCGACGAGACGCAGACCAAGATCGATCTGCCGGCTGAGGGCGATACCAACGAGGTGATCGTCATTACCGGCAAGAAGGAGAACGTCCTCGAGGCCAAGGAGCGCATCCAAAATATACAGAACGAGCTCTCCGACATTGTCACCGAGGAGGTACAGATCCCGCCCAAGTACTACAACTCGATTATCGGCACCGGCGGCAAGCTCATCTCCTCGATCATGGAGGAGTGCGGCGGTGTTTCCATTAAGTTCCCCAATAGCGACTCCAAGAGCGACAAGGTCACCATTCGCGGTCCCAAGGATGATGTGGAGAAGGCCAAGGGTCAGCTTTTGGAGCTGGCCAACGAGCGACAGCTGGCTTCCTTCACCGCCGAGGTACGTGCCAAGCAGCAGCATCACAAGTTCCTCATCGGCAAGAACGGTGCCTCCATTCGCAAGATTCGTGACGCAACCGGCGCTCGCATTATCTTCCCCTCGAACGAGGACACCGACAAGGAGGTGATCACCATTATTGGCAAGGAGGATAGCGTGAACAAGGCCCGCGAACAGCTGGAGGCGATTATCAAGGAGTGCGACGAGGTGACCGAGGGTGAGGTGGCCGTCGAGCCCAAGCATCACAGGCATTTTGTGGCCAAGCGCGGCGCCATTCTGCACAGGATTGCCGAGGAATGCGGCGGCGTGATGATCTCCTTCCCCCGCGTCGGCACCGTTTCGGATAAGGTGACAATCAAGGGTGCCAAGGACTGCATTGAGGCGGCCCGCCAGCGTATCGAAGAGATCGTCGCCGATCTGGAGGCGCAGACCACCATCGAGGTGGTGATACCGCAGCGCCAGCACCGCACCATAATGGGTGCTCGTGGCTTCAAGGTGCAGCAGGTGACCTCCGAGTTCGATGTGCAAATCAAGTTCCCCGACCGTGATGCCACCGAGCCCGTCGAGGGTCTGACCAATGGCGGTAGCAGCGGTGTTAACGGTGCCGGTGATAGCCAGGATGGCGCCGGCGATAGCCAGGACGGCGAACAGCAGCAGGAGCAGCAGGCGGAGGTGGCGGAGCCAGTCCGTCAGTGTGACGTTATCCGCATCACGGGCAGAATCGAGAAATGCGAGGCCGCCAAGCAGGCTCTGCTCGATCTCATTCCCATCGAAGAGGAGATATCGGTGCCGTTCGACCTTCATCGCACCATCATTGGGCGGCGTGGAGCCAATGTCCGCCAGTTCATGTCCAAGCACGATGTGCACGTCGAGCTGCCGCCCAGTGAGCTCAAATCGGACGTGATCAAGGTCTTGGGAACGCCCGCCCAAGTGGCCGAGGCGCGCGAGGTTCTGGAGAAGATGATCGAGGAGTACGAGGCCAGTAAGCCCGATCGTGAGCTCAGGTCGTACGTTCTGCAGATTGACGTGGACACCGAGTACCATTCGAAGATCATTGGTCGCCAAGGCGCTGTGATTAAAAAACTGCGTGTTGATCATGATGTCAACATTTCGCTGCCTAAGCGCGACGATCCCAATCAGCGCATCATCTCCATTACCGGCTACCAGGCCAATGCCGAGGCAGCGCGCGATGCCATCATGGAGATTGTCGGCGATCTCCAGACCCTACATACCGAGGTAATCGAGATCGATGCCCGCATCCGCTCTCACATCATTGGACCTCGCGGACGCACCATTCGCAAGATCATGGAGGATAACAAGGTGAGTGTGTGGGGAATAAATTTCGGCACAGCGCCTCAAAGCTAAGATCCTTGATCCAACCCATATCCAGGGTGTCAGGACCTTGCTGACGTCTTGATTTCTTTTCTAATAAATTGCATTACTTTCTCGATCAGGTGGACATCAAGTTCCCCACTTCTGATTCCAATCCCAGTGTGGTGACCATCATTGGCAAGGAGGAGGATGTTGAGAACGCCAAGGAGGAGGTGTTGAGCATGATCGAGGATCACCCGCAGCCCCAGACAGTCGGTGCCTTCCTATCTAGATCTGGTTCGGGATCCGGATCCGGCGGCGGTGGCGCTACCAGCGAGAACGGTTTCGTCATCAAGGATGCGCCATGGGAGAAGCAGAAGAATCTGACTGCGCCCAACACTCAGTCGCAGGAGGATTTCCCCCACTTTGCTGCTGGCGGCGGGGCTCCGGCCACCACCACCACGCCCATCACCTCAGTTTGGGGACCCAAGAACTAGGATCGCCCAGCAGCAGTAGCAGCAGCAGCAGTAGCAGCAATAACTACGCTTTGGGGTGCGCCGGGGATCGGAGCTGGAGCTGGAGCTGGATATGGGCGGCAGAGCGGCGGCTCCTTAGTCGAAAACTAGTGTCAAAAACAAAACGGTATATAGGTTGTCTCCCAGGAGCTTTTGTACAACGCAATTTGTGCAGGTTAATTGAAAAAAAAAAGAAAAATACGAAGAAAAAGTGAATCCAAGCAACAACAACTATTTTTGTATATGATTTGAAACAGAATCAAACCCTTGAACACACACACAAACACAAACACACTCGATGGCCAACACAACAACAACGACGCTCACACACACCCAGACAAACACGATGAAATTGCATTTATACAACATAGAATACAAGAATCGCGAAATGAGAGAGGTGTTCGAGGAGAAACAGACAACAGAAACTGAGAAAACTGAGAAAAAAAGAAGAAAAATACTGAGAAATACTACTGACTCACACGCCCAACCCCCCAGTTCCGTTCCCGTTCCCTGTTCCCCACCCGTTCCCCCGATGTGTCCACTTTATACATAAAACAAAACAGAAAACACTTAATTGCCAATTTTCTTTTTGATATAATAACCAAGCAACAAGCATTCTTCATTGCAAAACAAACACAGATAAGAAAATATTCTAATTAGTTGAAGAGATGGATGCCAACCCTCAAACGTATGGTTTTTGTTAATTGAATATTTGAAAGGAAAGCAAGAACGAAAGTACATAATTGTAAGCATAAAATGTTAATTATTTACATTTACATTTACACAATCCAACTTCAACTTCGATCCTCTCTGTCTCTAAGCTCTCCGCCTCGATTTTTGAATACTGATTCCCATACTCAGATGTTTTTTTTTTGTTTTCGGAAGGTTTTTCCCCGCCCCATCTAAAAGTTAGTGTTTGATTGTATTTGTAAAAACGTTTCCTCAAGAGATGGAGAGATTGAGAGATAAAGTAGTGGAGGAATTTTATTTGAACAGCAATTATAAATAATATATAAACTCATACATAACAATTTTACACTCTGCTCCTACTCCTGCTCCTCCTTAGAACACACACACACACACACACACAACACAAACACAACCCTACTATTCACATTTCAAAATGAGTATCAACATTTTAATTTTGTGCAATCCCCTTGATTTATATTAAATTGTTTTCGACTTATGTTTTCCGCTCTTAACTTAACTTTGTATGCGCCGCGGTGTGGACGGTCTTTTTGGAGAAATCGCAAAAATATATTGAAAACACCATAACGAGTACCACCAGTACTGGGTTGACTTTTCAGTTATTTCCTTTTGTTTTCCACCGCGCTATATATAATCTGACAGTTGAAACACAAAAGTATGAGAAAAATTTTTAATTTTTTACTATTACTATTCAATAAAAATTATGATAAACAACAAAAAAAACCATATAAAACCATAAATAAAAAACGTAAACCAATTGTATCTTTTTCGTTCGTATTTTTGGATTGCTTTTGTTTAGTTTGATTTTTTTAAACAAGAAGAAAGAAAAAGAAAAAAAAGAAAAAATGATAACACCAAGAATATAACAGACCTGATATTGTAAATTTTTAAAAAATATACATACATATTTACAGCAACTGCATTAGTAATTCTAAGAACGTAGAGAATACGACGAAATGATATAAAATGTATATATTTTCCTATATTAACGGACAAAATCAAATGTACGACGAGAAGAGAACGCTGCTGGCGATGGCAAATAATGGCATTTTGCACAGAGGCTGCTAAACCAAGATATTTTCACTCACAATTCGACGTTTTTAATTACTATTATTATTATCATTTTCAAAGCAGATATATAGCAGGAATATTCATCCGTTTGTATTATTTCTTTTGAAATACAAAAGTTTTAAACTGAATTGTGCGTCTGTATTATATTTGAATGATGGCGCTCTGTGGCAACTCTGGTGAGTGGTGGGAAAGCTTCGATTAATTTTCAATAAGGCGTTTATATAAATGTTTCGAGGCATTCAAATAAATAACTTATTTTAAACAATCAAAAACATATTTATTATTTAAGTTTTGTTTAAACAAAACGTCGTTAGAAAAAACATGAACTCTTTAAAAGAAATCGATAAATCACAGAGCGAATTTGTCTACCGTTTGGTTTTTTGCTCATGGCATTTCTCAATTCTTGAGCTGCGGTCACACTGTTTAGAAGCTCGGGCAACAAAAAATTAATTTTCAACTTAAAAATTTAGCGACAAGTGCGTGCGTTTCGTCCCGAAATAAATAACCAAAATTGCAGTAAATCACCGAAGCTAACGTCGCCATGGAGGACCGTAAGTCTCCCGCTCGTGCGGATAGTGCAATCAATGCAATTTACAAGCCGCTGCACATGTTCCGGCGGAGGTGTATCTCCTCTTTAGTGGGGGACATCTACATTGTGTACCTTTGTTTGTGCGGTGCCGCCAATTAGGGATTCATTATCGTAGGACGCTGATTCAGGGTACAGCGTACAGGTGTATATGACCTAGAGTAAATAGGGTGTTGGGGCTTGGCCTTGGAGCGACGATGGAATCGGCAGATGAGTCATGTTTCTGATTTGCGGAGGGTGAAAGGCTTTCCAACAACCAAGCTCGCCAACTCGTGGGAGTCGTTCGACATGTCGTGAATGCGAGAAGAGGAAGAATGTGGGAAGGAAAAGGTGGAAAATGTGAGGCGTAAACACATTGTGATTTTATATTGACGACGATGTAAATATTGCATTTAATTCGGACGCCGCTGCATACGTGGCTGCAACAGCCGAAGCGCAAATTCTAAAAAGTCAGAGATGTCGACGAATGATACGATCGGGTAATGGTAGGAACGCCTCCTCCGGTTATTTGGTTTTTATCAGGAAATATTGGTGCCCCGTTAATTGTCCAAAGCTTTGCCTTTTGTTCAATAACTCTGAAGCACCCAATAATTGGCCATTGCCTCCACTTGTTGAGCGTTCGATTGGCCCTGCCACAACAACAAAGACGTAAACAGCAGCAGCAGCAGCAGCACTAGCTCCAGCAGAACAGACATCCATAAAACCAGACCTAAATACTCAAACATACATACAGATAAAGTAAGGCCTCGAAATGTGGCACAATTACATCATGTGCCTGTGTTTGTGAGTTTAAACAGTGGAAAATGGTTGAAGTAAATACTAGTAAAATTTAGAATTAAAAAGCGAATTATGCTAGTTACTATTTAGTCTGATGTTTTCTTTAGCTTAAACACAGTAAATTTGGGTTAAGATTAACTTATTATCTTTAAAACTTAAGATGTTATTACTTATGTATGTAGTTTATTTAGAGTAGAAACTCTGGAGAGTCAGCTTTGATGAAGTTATTGTTCGTAAAATACCATTCCCATAAGTAATTACATCTTATTAGCAAAAAGCCAAAGAGAATTAAGTTCAAACACACTCTGTAATTTTAAAATGTTTGTTTAAATGGATATCCACAGAGTAGGTACAGTAGTTAATGGCTAAGAACCTTTCCAAAACAATCTACTGGCGTTTCTAATTCGAATTCAAATATAAAGGTTAAAGTACGACCGATAAATAAATTTCTGTTATTCCGCTTTTACTGTTTCTTCAAGAAGTGATAAGCCTCTGTAATCTTGAATGCATTGTTCTCTCATGCAGGGCACAGTGTGTACAGTACATAATCATTAACAGAAACTTTAGCATTTTTTTAAAGCTAACAACAAGTTAATACTAAAAGGTAAACTTAAAGTTAACTTAAGTCTCTCATTATGCTAATAAATACCCAATTTGTTGCCAGTATTTCCATAAAGTCAGCATGCTCAACAGCTGAGTCATCATTCTTTTTGAGGTTTATCAGGGACAAGATAGATAGTGACATTTAATTGGATATTTATCAACAGTTTGATATCGACAATTGCCCCCAAATTGATTTATTTAGTAACAAAATAATTGAGTAAATAAGTTCGTTAAAGCTTTTAATTCGAGCTGCTGTTACTCTTAAAACATCTTCACTGTACTTGGCAGTATTTACTGCTGCTGCTGCTGCTGCTGCTTGCTGTTTTTTGAAGTTGCCCCTTTCTGCTTTGCGCTCTCTTTTGTTGTGGCGTTTCTTTCGTCTTTCGTGCTGACACGAATCATCATGGCAAGCGGAGCCAGCCAAGCCAAGCCAAGAGCCATACCCAGCTACCACTTACCTACCATCTACCTATTTCTAAGCCGAGATCGAGTCAGTTGGCTCTTGGCCGTAGAAGAGCGTGGTAGCAGAGGCCCAGAACCGGAACATAAACCGCTGGCCCATACAGAAACCGAAACTGAAACCGAAAACTAGCTCTGCGAAAAGGGGAGAAGTGGTACTTTTATGTGGAACTCGGCGGTGCACGAACTGAAAGCTCAGCAAAGAACCAGAGAGCGAGGAAAATGTGCGCCAGCGCTGACCATGGAAACGTGATACGCGCCCAGGTGTAGGCCAAGAGAAGACCGACCACATGCGCCTCCGCCTCCAGCCGCTGCTGCTGCTGCCACGTTCAAAATAGAAAGTGCTGTCCAAGATGAAAGAAACCGCCGCAGAATGAGCGAATCGGAGCCGAATAGCCTGGAGTTCATTGAGGATTCCTATCTGCCGGGCATCGATGATCTCACCACCTTTACCCCGTCACTGGATCCGGATCCAGTGATCAGCGACGATGATGATACCTTAGATTGGTATGGGGTGGCGCCGGAAGATAGCGAAGCGGAGCTATATCTGCGCAATCTAACCCTGGATCAAATCTTTTACGATGTGGACTCGGACTATGCCAACAGCCTGGAGCTGCAGGCCGTGGAAACGGAAACGATCATGGGCGCCAAGCTGGCCAACCAAGCACCCACAGCTTCAATGGCCAAACGCTTCCGCCTAAAGTTCTTCGCCAAGCGGACCATGCGCGACCTTAAGGTCACGTTCGTAGACTTCTCCAAGCCGTATCTGGCCAAAATTTCAAACAGTGATAACTACAAGAGATTCCTCAATATAGCTCAACGTAGTAGAGGTACCAAGAATGGGTGTAGCTTAGGGGTTTTCTTTTCTTTTAGTATCTTACCCCCTATTTAAGCCCATGACTAACCCCAGACTAACTTCTCTCTTGTCTATTTCTCTTTCTTCTTCTGTGCTGCTCGACAGTTTGTGAGTATTTAAACTGAAACCCGCAAAACTAACCTAATTAACCAAACTCATGTCTTTGTACAACAAAAAAAACTAAAACGAACTAACCGAATTCGGTGTACTCTCAGCCTATGACAAAGTCTTTGAGGAAGTTGCTTTCAAAGGAGGTACATACATAAACCCTGCCCCTACCCCGCAGACAACATTCAAATTAAGCTACAGACAGTTACCCCTCCCCATCACACAGCACTTGATTGTTTCCCCCTCTGATTTATGGTTACTTAATACGTTTTCCTGGGTTTTTCCTGGCACAGATAATACCGCCAACCTGTCGGAGCCAGCATCTCCAGCTGCTTCTGTGGCATCCGCAGAAATTGCCGCCGAGTTTGCTGCGCTTTCCGTGGAGGAGAAGGAGCAAAGGCGCGCCGAGTGGAGTCAGGTGAGTCAAGTCCAAAAAGGGAGATTCCATTGCTACATATTATACCAGAAGAAAAATGAGCTCATCCTTAAAATTAAGCAAACATTTGCCATTCGCCCCGAAACTGATATAAAAAATACCGCATAAAATATGTATTTTATACCATATATCATTAGTCTTTGTGACGCCTCTATAATTTCTTATTTCTTTGGACATTATTATTGTTTTCCGGCCATAAAGATCAATAAAAATATGATCAAACACAGATTAATGCGATGCTCCTTAAAAATACGACATTTTTTTTCCATAAATGCAAGGCTTTACAACTTAAGCTTGTATATAATTAATTGGTCCTTTAATGAGTCGATTAATTTTTAATGATTCGCAAATCAAAGCTATGAGAAGACCGTTTTCGTAGCCGCTGTTAAGGCAACCATTCCCTTTCAAATGTTAACAAATCCGGATCAGTTGCTCCTGCCATTCACATGTCGTCGCATAATGTAAATGTAGCAGTGGTATCACCTACATTCAGAATGTGATAATATGTAGCAATGAAAAGATAGAATGATTTATGATAGAAACTTACCAGATACTTTCATTTTCGTAGGAGCTGGCCCGCGTTGAGGAGGAGATCAACACGCTGCGCACCGTTCTCGCCTCGAAGACGCGCCATGCGTCCGATCTCAAGCGCAAGCTGGGCATCACCGTCTGGAAGGAGGTGACGGATGACATGAACCAGGGACTGAAGAATATCAAAGAGAGCACTGTGTAAGTACTACTACTAGGAGTACTTCTATCAAACTCAACTAGCAGCAGCTGTCTTAATCTCTTAATTTCTAACCAAGCTTTGGTTTTTAAACATTTGTTAAATGCTAAAAAAAAAAATCAACAACATGTATTTATATTTAGTTACCAATCGGTGGAGCAGGGCGTGGAAAGTTTTACTAAAGCCGTGCACGAGGCACCCCTGTAAGTAATGTGGGTTGTGGATCGAATGCCTCCATCCAAGGGAGTTCTTCCTTGGTCTAACGCCGTGTTTCACGCATCTTCCTCCTTTAACACACAAACAAAAATAACAACTCTCCTCCTACCGCCTGTTTTGTGACTAAAAGCACTTCCGTTTACCCACTTTATGTTCTTTGGATAATCCCTCCCAGATGAGTAACTAATGAAAGTATATATTGTTCTGGGTCTCCCGCAGATACCAACGCACTGAGTCGGTGCTGAAGTCGACGGGCGAGAAGACCGCCTCGGTGTTTGGCAGCATCACCAGTGGCATTTCATCGAAATTGTCGCAAATGAAAAACTCTGAGTCGATGCGTTCTATTGAGGCTTCGGTGGGCTCTGCCTACGAGAACGTTAAAGTAAGCTATGAACACAACAATTTTATGTGCCAATCTCATGCGGTAACTACTATTTTATTATATCTCTCTTTTTATCTACATACAAACATACACACATCTGTCTCTCTCGTTTTGGTTCCCTAACTAACAACTATCCATTCGCATTTTCCAAAAACACTTGCTCACGCCATCACCTAAACTCCAAACTTTTTCAATTGGGACTCTCTTCTTCGGTTGATTTTGCTTGCTTACACAACGAACTCTGTCTATGGAACCATGTGGTTGCACTTGAAACTACTACAAAACTATGTTCGGTTTTCTGCTCTATTTTATTGTAGACCAAGGTGACATCGCGTTCGGGTTCGGTATCCAGTTTCCCGGACGCTCTGGACGAGAACAACACATCCTCGGGCCTGAACTCACCCACAGACTCACTCACTAAGTAGGGACTTCTCCGCAAGGGAAGCCTATAACTAAGCGTCGAAGCGTTGAAGAGCGAAGAAAATTATTTTACAGACAACACACACTACACACAGTACACAACAGACCCCCAAAAATACACACCACACACACACACAC
Source organism: Drosophila parvula (assembly GCA_018904695.1). Taxonomy (NCBI): domain Eukaryota; kingdom Metazoa; phylum Arthropoda; class Insecta; order Diptera; family Drosophilidae; genus Drosophila; species Drosophila parvula. The sequence goes on along the minus strand of JAEIIG010037939.1, from coordinate 678 downwards.
ACTCTACTAACTTATTAAACTAAATGCGAATTGTCGTGTCTGCACACTAACACCAGGATCAGAATTTAACTTGAAGATCATCCATGTACGTGTGTAGTATAACCATATAACTTGGAATTAACTATAAATTTGTGCAACATATATCCGGCATAATGGGAGCACATAAAAAGCTCGAACTGCATGATTGTTTCTTGAACTTCAAAACTGAATTCATTTATTTAACGCATTCAGATCAGTCCTAGTGTACGTGTAAAGACTAAATAATTATATTTGGATGTCGTCATTCCCAGGATATTTTTTTCCAATACTTAGTAAACGTTTTTAACGGATAAAATATATATTTATATTTTATTTATTTTTTTTCTCTAGGCCTTGAGCCACGTGGTTAGATGGCGATCCCGTTGAGAAAGAAGCAACTTTCCAAATTTTTTTAAGATTCTTTATTCGAATTGCGATTCAGAGCTTGTGTGCAAAAAACAAAAAACAAAAAAATAAAACAAAAATAATAACGAAAATCCATTGGTAATTTTAAGAGAAGCGGGTAAAACCCGTACTGCTAAATAAACATGTAAATCGCACCCGATTTGTTGCTATATAATGCTGATCTAAGATTTGCTATATGTGTATATGAAAAACTTTGAATAAATGCAAATTTTTTGCCCCTGTAAAAGAAGGTGT
>JAEIIG010037934.1:0-11484 GCA_018904695.1 Drosophila parvula | reverse complement strand
AAAGATATCGCCCCAACTTGCAGCCACATGAAAAGCAAGCTTCTGATTGGCTCAGCTCCATGGAAAGTTGTTTGATTAGATACTTAACAACCCAGACAAATGGCTGGCACATCCGTACGAGATGCAAATGTATCTCTCGTACATGGATATGAAATTTTCCCCCCTTTTCGCCGGCAGCCCACCCACAATTGTATCTTGTTTCGTTTCGATTCCAACATTTCCCAATTCATTTCCAATTCCAATCCCAATTCAAATTGTGTGCGCACACTCTCGCTGGCTGTACGCCAGTGTTTGTATTTGTATCTCTATCTCGTATCTGTGTGCGCGGTGTTACGGCTCGCTCGCTCGCTCGCCTACACGGCATCGGCCGGGCCCGCTCGCACCTCGATTATTTTATCTGTCGCGGCGGCAACCAATCGGATGGCTGTTTCATTGCCAGGTGAGGCTATCCGAAATGAAAAGGCGCTTATACCACACCTCAATCACGTAGCGAGGGCTGTTCCGCGACTTTTCCCTGCACGAAAAAATAGAGAAAAACCGAAAAGGCGAACAGATCTCGTTTTATGGCCCCAACACCTGATGAGTATTTCAGCTCTCTGGCCGCCAGCTTACCCTGACCAGACTACATAAATTCGTTTTACGCTCTTTTAATTGAGTTAGCTAATTAAATGTTCCGCCCTCTCACCTCCCACCTCCCACCTACCCCCTGCTCAGTTCTCACTTCTGTGTTGCCAAGGTCCGTGGATGACCAGTGTCCTCCCCCTCGGAGTCGCACTGTGGGAACTGCCACAGCTTTGGCGGGCATAAAAATGTGCGGCTTAATTGTCGGTTGCATTTAATTGTGATTGGACACCACTGAAAACTTGGGCCGTATTTCATTTGTTCAAAACAGAATCATTAAGGGAACAAAGTGTGGCCAGGCTAGGGTTTAAAGCAGAGGCATTGCCAGGCTGGAGTTTGGTGAGGGCAACACTTATCCGATTAAGGGATGTACTGATATTGTAGAAAAGAATGAAATTAAAAGATCTTCCTTGTTTATCTATAGTCATATAAATATGTTTATATATTCCTGATTATATTATAGATATTTACAAAGTAGTAAGAGTTTAAGTGTGACCAGATCAGACCACAATTTAATGCTCACTAAATTGTATTTTACTTCTTTTACATATTTTCTTCTTTTTTTTTAATACAAAGTTATTACCTATTATTAGCGCTTTTAAAATAAATCATAGTAGTAGTTCACCTCCCCTGAAAATGCCTGCAAATTGTATTTGAACTGTGCAACTTTTCACATTTTCCCAGGCCCCAGTAATTGTTGTGCACACACACACCTCCTCCCTAAAAATTCAGCTCTTGGCCCTCTACCCAGCCCCACTTTGCCGCTTTTCGTTGCCCGATAATTTCACGCAGTGCTAATTAATTGCCCAACAATCGAAGCGTTTGGGAATGCAGCCTAAAGAGCGTGGGAACTGGCCGAAAAAAACTGAATGAAAAGTAACTCCAATTTCGAGTGGGGGGCCAGCAGTTGTCGCCAGGCCGAAAGAGATTTTTCACACCTGTTTCCCGGGCCAATTGATTTCACCTCTTCGACTACGATGGGTCTAGGCCTAGAGCGGAGGCAGCAAATTCAATTAGTAATAAACAAGACCTTGATATATGAGGGGCTCCTCAAACCTGCGGGCCTCAATCGATCGGTGATTCCAGATTCCCCGAGATCCGAGATCTGAGATCCACACACATGTGTGTGACTATAAAATTTATTAAAGCCCAGGGGCTGGGCTGCAAATCAGTTGCGTGGGCACTTGTCTCGCCCCGTGTTCGAGTTGAAGTTGCAGAAGTTGGAGTTGCAAATTCAGTCGGAGCATAATAAAGCAATTCAGGGAAATCATTTGGGAGGCCATTTGAAGTGCGCCTATTAAATGCGGCAAGAAATCACAGCCAGGGCGCAACAAGCTGTAAACTTGTTGCAGATCAAAAAAACCAAAAGTTAAGAGATATTCGCACACACGTTCCTGGCTTGGGAACAAGTGGGGAAGATGTTATAGGACTTTATTTATAGACTTTAAAAACAGAAAATAAATATATTCATTAAATGGAAGGATTTAATTTTTACATATAAAAGAATTAATATCAAAATAAATATATTTCTAGCCTTAAAACTTATTTCATGAATATTTAAAGCTTATTTAATAAAGAGGTAACTTATAATTTAGCGGATAATCATTATTTATTTGCTGTTATTCATATACAAATTAATTAATTGCTGAAAATAAATAAAAATAAAATATATTACATATAAGAAATACATTTTTAATCTCTCTTTTCCTACTAGTACCACCTCAACTGTATATAAATATGGAAAAGGGAGCAGTGGTGGCAAAAGGGCGCGGCACCAACGCAGCGTAAAGAGATCAAAATGAAACCATTTGGAGAGCCGGAGGAGCAGAATCTGGGAGCAGAGGCCACAGACCAGGGACCCTGGAGTTTGCATCTCAGCTTCACCTCCCCTCGTCCGCAATCTGCGATCCTCGACCATCGATCCTTACTCCAGACTCCGGACTGTGTGTGCCTGTGTAAATCATTGGGGGGCGTATAACGCAGCTCTTTGCTCTTCATTTGTTGTATTTTATGCGTACATGTTCGCAGAAAACTCGTAAAATTATTAAAAATCGTTTAAGTATTTCGGCATCTTTCATCGCTGCCACAGCGGAAGCAAAATATACCCGTATGCCCCCCACCCAAAATAAAAATCTCCAGACACAGTGAGAACCCGAAGAAGTCGCCTCGTCTACAACATTGTTTTCCACAATCATTTCCCTGCTCCACCCCAAAAAAGAATGCCCCAACTCCCGAGGCCGCCTCTCCGTCTGCCAAACTGTGCGGGTGTCAAGTGATCGATGTGGTGTGGAACAAATATAGTATATAGTATATATAGCGAGAATGTCGGGGAAATACTCTTTGGGGGAAAAAAGGGCAACCGACCTGCTGCCCTACGGCCTCCTAAATACATGTTATTAATGCTGTTATAAATCGATTTTTCCGCTGACCCACTCTGCTCTCTGGTCTAGTTCTGCTTCCCACAGATCTATCAACTTTCTGGTGCATTATCTAATGGTTCTATAAATGTGTGTTAATTAATGATATTAGACTCGAGGGGCCTGATCTACCTAATGTCTGGCAAACAGCGTTGAAGTCTTGTGCCCATTTGAAGGGGTATAATTAGGGATTTTCTAGAGTTTTAGTTTATTTTAAATTATAAGAGATCTGAAATCATAAATAAAATACATTTAAGAAATTTCATTTCAAAGGGGTATATATTACTCTATTTAATAAATATATATAAATATTTCCTTAAATATCTCGTTTATATATCAGAATTAGTGTCCCAACAGTTTTTCCAAATAATTAACTCCCTTCTAGATCGCTTCGCCTACGCTACGTGAGAAATGCGAGATGTTGGCAACCCTGGGGACTATCAAAAGGCGATTTCTAGTCGCAAATTACCATGAGAGTGAACTCTGTACCCGGTTGCTCGGTCGGTTACTTGATGGGCGAGCATTTTTGCGGTTTTTTTTGCCAACATTTCAGCCTCGGACACACTAGCAAACACACACATATTCGCAGATGTGCGGTGTGTGGTGTATGCATAAACACGCTCGTACGTTTTAATATTTAGTGTTAATATGTTGACGGATTTCTGGTCATAAAAAATTTTGTGTGGAACGGTCCACGTCGTCATCCTTCTCCTCATTCTCTCTCGCTCTCTCTCTTACTCCCTGTCTGCCCTGTCCCGCTCTCTCCCCAACCGTCGCATTACAGCCACTTGGCTATAATTTTCTTTAATGATGAAAGTTGGGCTCGAGTCGAACACGAAGTTGGAACCGAAGTTGAAGTCGGAGATGCAGAGAGAAAAATATAAAAATGTATAATTATAATGAATATTAATTGCTTTATTTTAGAACTTGGTCACACATTCCACAGAAGGCATGGTAACACTGCAAAGTATCAATATAAAAAAGGGCTTTACAAGTGACTTAATTTGTAAGTACCTAAATAAATAAAGATGTATTTATTCTAAAAACTAATAAAATCTTTGTTTGTTTGACTTCCTTGATAATAAATGTGTGCTAAGCTATTATTCATACTTTGGGCACACTTTCTGCACGTAGCCTGGTCACACTAGCATTAGTTTTAGAGTGAATTTATATTAAGAGAGTTGAATAATTTGCCAAATCCCTATATATTATCACTTCCAAGGCATTTCTCCTCATGTAGAACCGACTGTTGAAGCCGAGCCTTGGGAGTTCATTAACATAACAAACATTGTGCTGTTTTGGGGCCTGACTTGGGCCGAGCTTGAGTTAAAGTTAAGGCTGAAGCTAAAGTTGGGGAGGTGGAGCCTACGCATTATAACAATAGTACGAAACCTATTAACGACAGCAATTTTAACTGCAGCTCCGACGACGAATGGCGACGGCATCTACGACTGCACCGGCGACTTCAACTTCAACATCAACTTCAACTTCAACTTCGACGGCGACAGCAAACTTCGACTATGACTTCGACTTGGACTACGAATGCGAATGCGAATGCAACCGTGGCTGGGAGTCCGATTCGCTGCGCATCGCTGCTTTTCATATTTCGCAAACGGCACGCACATGAAATGACATAAATTATGTGGCAATCAATTATCGAACTGATGATCGGCGGGCAAAAGCGTTTACGGCAGCAGCTTATGCCTTGGCCATTGGGGCGTTTGGATCTCCGGACCTATTTGCAATCGATCAGCATCAGCATCAGCCTCAGCATCGGCCTGAGCCTGAGCCTGAGCCTGGCAAGAGCTATGGCCCGCTGTCCAGCCCACTGGAGCGGCTTTAAAGTTGAAACTCTCACCAACCAGCGCTCGGCTTTAGCATTAAAACACAAAAAAATCGGCGAAAAATAAACGACGTTTTTGTTTTTGTTACATTGTAACCTGAGAGCATGTGCTTGGGCATTTTTAAGCATAAAACATAAAAAGGAACGAAGCAGCGAAAAAGCTGCAAATACATCATGCATATTCATAGCGCAGTATGATTTTCCATTTGACAAAAAGTACAGCAAGAGCAATCGTATATTGAAGTGTGGGGACAGTGGGGCAAGTTCGGGGGAAAATTGCTAAATAGAAATATAAACGAAAAATTTAATTTACATATATATATAATAATTATATTAAAATGTATATTTTTCTAAGCATTTCTAAATATTAATAAGCAGGAAGTCTTTGAAATAATTGAGCTAATAAATCGTTAACATTTGAACACATTTTCTATAGATTATTAACGGATAATTATATTAAATAATACTGTTCCTTTTTAAAATCTTTACAATACCTACCAAAATAATTTTAATGAAAAGTCAAAGAACATTTTCATTTTACATTGTTAACATAGTTTTAATTTAAAGAAACAAAGTTGTTTTGAAAAATTAAAGGTAGCTTTTTTCGGATGAATTTCTGAATTTGTAAAATTAAGAAATAAATATAAAATAAATGTTTTAAGTCCTCGAAATAATTAAGTTAATAAATCGTGAAATCTACATATTTTAAGGCACATTTTGAATAAATTTTAAATACATTTTACTAAATGTATTGTAATATCATAATATCATATCATAATATCATAATTTAATAAGAACATCATTATCCATCCATTATTGTTAACATCTTTTTTTTTAAATATATAAATACCTATTAAGTTTCCCCACTGAAAAATTTAGCAAAAATCCAGGACAGCTGCACAAATGATTCCGTATTGAGATATCTTCAGACAGAACTCGTTATATTTTGAAAACTCCCATAAATTAGTCAGAATTCTAACCCCAAAAGGCTGTTCCCATAACATTCTAACATGTACATATTCCTTTCTAAAGTTCTCAGATCATAAGTTAAGCCCAAAATCCTGACTGACTGACACATCCGTTAATTTGAGCCTGTGTTTTTGGTGCTTTTTCCATACCATTTATATTTTGGAGTAACTTCTATTTTTTTTGCGGATATTTAGCCAGGTGAACTCGGTCCCACGGTGCACATAATTTAGTGCATGACTTTTTCAGCCAGCCAACCGTCTGCCATTGCCTATCCCCCCCTGCCTTGAGCCCTGCCTCTTGGACTCGGGCCAGGGAATATATATCGTATCAAGGGGCTCGATGGATGGATGTAAAAAGTTATTCGCCGTTCGTTTGCTGCCTATTATTTATTGCCGTTGAAACGACGACGTTTATTATAATTCGCATTTCGAAGTCTTTTGATTTTCGGCCTTTTTGCTTGGCCTGCCTGCCTCTATTTTTGCGGTGTGTGCTGTTAATGGCGGGGCCGAAGTTGGTCTAAGGCGGCCATTTTTGACTGCAACATTTTTAATATGCGGTTGTAAATATAATACGCCCCGTTGTCCATAAGCACATAAACACATATCAATAAGTGTGTAAGGAGGGGCTGGCGACGACACGAACTCCAAGATTTTTTCCCCCATTCGACGCCATTGTAAACGCTGCAATTAATTGCTTTGCACATTAATTAAGCGTCTGACTTACTGACACTGTCAGTCAAAGGTCGCTAATAAGCGTTAGACAAGTTAATTTGAATATAACTCTGCCAAGAGAACCTCTCGACCGGCTATGCAACAAGCCAAATAAATATTAACTTGGCTAAATAGGAAAAAAAAATGGATTAGGGGGCATTAAGGCTAATCGCTGGCCATTGCGCAAGCATTTAAAACACGAGACAGCTATAGATACAGATACTTGTATATCGAAATGGATGGAAATAGCTTGGAAAATGTATATTTTATTTCTTTGTATTTAATTCGTATTTTATTTATTTAAATTTGTCGAAAGGAAGCCTATGGTAGGAAGAGTTACTTTAATTGGTTTACAAGAAGGTTTTAAAACAAGTTTAATTAAAGTTTGCAGCTAGTTTCGAATATAAATTTACAAAGTAAAATATCAGAGTTATTTAACGCTAAACTTAAATTAAAATAAAGTACATGAGAGAGAGAGGGAAGGACAGTTTGTATAGAAACGTTTTTAAAATGCTTTTAACTTTACACCGTTGGTAGCTAGATACCAAAATAATTATTTACTACACTCAATATATTATTTTCTACCTTTTAAAACGCTATAAATATTTATAATACACATATTCTACCTTAATTAAATAAAAATCTATGCCTAGACTATCTCATACGTAAGCATCCTTAGATACAAATTAAAATAGCCAACGAATAAGCATGAGAACTCGTTGTTATTTATTTTTATATTCACGAAAATAGCTAATTGGTCATTGGATGATATCCCCATGCTTAAATAACAATAAATAATTGTGATGAATTTATCAAAACAGAATTAGCAGTGCCGCAGATTAATCTTGTTGTACAAAAATGCAAATGAAAATCCCCGAATAAATATATAAATCCCACTCGTAGCCAGGCTATCATTTTGATAAATAGAAAAGAATGCCTTTGCCTGGCTTCATTCCGAGAGAAATTCAAACATTATGCGATATGTAGCGATTTATAAAAGTCACCGAAATTAAAATGTAGACCGGCGAACGGACAGCAGCAACTGTGGCATTGTTTGATGTTACGCTATATGGGGATTTGATTTCAGTGGCCAACGGGGCGGATGCTTTTATTCGGCTGGAGAAAGAGCTCCCAGCACCGAGTGTGTGTCTCCGCCGTGTTTTAAGTGGGTGGAAAGTGGAGAGGAGAGAGTGTGTTTGTTTGGCCAACTTCCTGTTTGCTGAGAGGCGCTGGTAGATTGTGGAATGGATTAACGGACGGATGGATATTTGCAAAAATATCTAAAGCCTTTTGTGTGGGCGCCGGCAAGTGTCAGCCGCCCATCAGATGAATTAATCAACGTGTGTCGCTAACGCTGTCGTCAATCTTGTCTTCTATTTGTTTTTGTTTTTCGGTTTTTTGTTCTCTCTGCCCAATTCGAATGGATGTGATCCCCCGGCTGGCTAATTTATTTATTTCGGTTTAGTTTCGGTTGGGCCTTTGTTTTCTCTTAGTCTCTCCCCCTGTGTGTGTGTGTGTGTTTGGTTGCCTAGCGAACGGACGTCAACAGCTGGACTTGTTCGCTCGATTCAATTTAAAATCTAATTTCCATCCGCGATCCTATCGAAATAGTTTAGTTTCTCACATGACAGGCCAGCGGCGGTGCGGGTGTGCGTCATTTCGAATCGATAGCACAACGTGTCGTATGCGCGATGTTTGCCTATGAATCCCAAATGCTTGGCCACTGCACAGAAGCCCCGCAAGTGAGCAACGACCACTATTATTGTTATTATATATTTATATTGTCATTTGCCTTTCGGCCACAAACGATAAAAGCGCAAATACACAATAAATATGCTTGGCAAAAGGCAATGGTAAATAAAGCAGAGGGAATTCAATGTCATTATTGATGTCATGCCGAGCATTGTCTCAGTGGGTGTTCCTATGCTTTTATAATCTCGCCAGTGCCTTTTGTCTTTTGGGGGGCGTAGATATATTCGGGCTTAGCATAATGAAATTATATTTCTGTTTCATTTTGTACCTGCTGTGCTGTAGGGGTTGCTTGAGAAAATGTAGTCGGGAAATGGTTTAAGATTGAACAAATAGTATATTAAGGATATTAATTTGTTAAGAAATGAAATAGCTTTATCATATACCATTTAGTAATCTTTTTCAAGGTTCTGAATTCACAGAGTTTACGTAATTAGATATAGAAAATAATATATGTTAAAAAATATCTAAATAATACTGATGTTTTTTTTAAATCAACATTTTTGAATGATATTTCTTAACATTTGAACCAGTGGTGTGTGCTTATTTCTTTGCCAGGCCTCTGCCAGCACATGCACTCTATAAACGTTCGTGTGACTTCGGCAAAGGCCTTCGGCCGCGCTCTCGGCAAATTTAACTTTACCGCCAGTGCTGTCACATTGTCCTTTTGTAGCTAAATAGCTAAATAGCTATTTTTGTAGTCGCATATCAATGGTCTCTGCCAGCACATGCACTCTATCAACGTTCGTTTGACTTCGGCAAAGGCCTTCGGGGGCGCTCTCGTTAAATTGAAGCACCAGTGTTGTAATTTTGTAGCTCAATCAAGCAGTTTAACCGCTATTTTTATAGTCATAGCTATTTTTCAAGCATTTTACAGAACATGATAGCTATTTTTTGCTCTCATCTCTAACCAATGAGATTCTAACATAAGCTTTAAACTAACTACCAAAAACTACAAGTATCTTAATTAATATCCTTCTATTAATGATAAATATAAATATAAATTTATTTCTTCTGAAATCTTTGCAACAAATCGCTTATATAGACGTTAAATAACGTTCCCTAATGATCGCCAAAAAGTTTGTTTAATGACTTTCGCCCCACCAGAGATTTCTCACGAATCAAAAGCCAGGAATAGGAATAGCCCCTGCAAAAGAACAAAGAGTGTGTGGGGAAAAAATGAAAATAAAATATAATAACAGAAACAGAACAGAAATCAATGTCCATAATCCAATTTGGTTTATTGTGTGGCGGCCCAAATTAACCGCGAAACATGTGTGTATGAGTATGTGTGTATGGGCAGACATATGCGGGAATATGTATCTGAATAATTTATTGCATTTCAGCCGAGATCCGCTTCAATCAAATCTTTTATGTCAGAGATTAACGATTAAAGTCATTAGCAGTTAAGATCGAGATCAGTCAAACAGTTGATGTGTCCTACCAGTTGCTACGCTTCGCTCCACAGAGAAACCCAGATCCCAGTTCGTATATATATAGTATAGTATATAGCAGACAAAAGGCAATACAGTTCACTCTTTTATCGCTTTTGGCATTTTTAATGCGATGTCTGAGAGGCGGCCGGAACGGGCCTAAGGTGAATCTCGAATGTCGGAGGCAACGCCATCGCCTTCAGTTGGGTTTATTGTTTCCCCACTCGAGGCAGGACGAATATTAAAAGGGCAGAGTTATAAAACATTAGCGCATATTAATCATTTTTCTTTGGCTGCAAACAAAAAAAGAAATCCATTTATTCCTTTCCATTTCTGGATCTTGATGAGTTGCAGTCGGAGCTGAGGAGCCGGGAAGCCGCCAAGCGAAATTCAATTAAAGTTTTTGATGTAACCATTCCCAAGTCGCATTCCGGGAATATATATAAGATGTTGTGGGTCGGGGTGGATCCAGGTTTCCCTGATTCGTGTTAGGCAGCGAGAACTGTCAAAATATTGACAGCGGCATCCGTTATGCTTTTTTGCCCAAATTGATATTCTATTTTTAAAGGGGCTCGCGCGCTCCCAGCGCTTCATTAAAACTAGGGAAAAATTCAAAAAATAAATATGAGGAGAGTGTATGTGAAATGCGGCTGGCCGAGTTAATGATGCCCGGTGAGCTCTATAATGGAGACACTCTTCCCTCGCCTGACAACCTCCTGACAGTTAGCTGCAGTTTATGAATGAATTCTCTCGTAAGTATCTCGTTTTTTGCCGATCGCTTCTAACTGTCTGTATCTGTGGATTTCCACTTCCCCAAGCTCCCGGCACCGAATGTGAGCTTTATTTTTGTTCGGTTACTAGCCAAAAAAATTATTAATGGAACCGAGCTCGGAACCGAGCTCCAGCCCCCAAGCCAAGCTGATCTGTGTGAAGCTACAGCCCATCGATTCCATCGGATGCGATCCATCCAGTATCATCAATTATCGCCGCCGCTCGTCGTCGCCTCATTCATATTCGGTTGGATGCTGATCTCTGGTCAATCAATTTGGCTTTAACCCCGTCCTAGCCATTCCTAGCTGCCCCGGACTGGGGGTTCGGTTCGGTTCGAGTCTGTGCGCCCAAGGGCTATAGGCTCGGACAGGTAGAGACTGTTGGCTCAACGGCGGGAAATCGCTTTCTCACACATCCATCGATGGATTGACAAATTGCATTCTCCGGATTAATGATCGGCTAAATGGCATTTAATTAATTGATCGGCTGACCCCGCTCTGCCTCCCTCTTCTCGGGGTCTCTGTGTGTGTTGAAACTGTAAATTGCCGGTAAATTATATATAATTATATTCGCATTTTTTATCTCGGATCTACGGAGCCCGTGAAATGGAATGGGGGTAAGCATTTAAATTTGGATGATCTACATTCACAGCGGGAATTAATTTATGCAATCAATTAATTAGTCATTAATTGTCTCGGAATTTTCAACAATTTAATGACTTACACATTTCACTAATTGATGTGTGATGTTAACGAGGTTTAATTGAAATTGATTTCTTTGGTTTTTGGCTTACCTTTTTGTATTTAAACCAATAATAGTTAATTTAACTATTTAAGCTTTGGAAATTAAGAATATTTTTGGACGATTAAAGTAGACTTTTGCTTTAGCTATAAATTTAATAAGTTAAGTGTTTTTAAAGAGTTATATTTGTTAGTTAGGTGAAGAAAGTTAGTGTAAATATATGCTATACA
>JAEIIG010037927.1:0-11299 GCA_018904695.1 Drosophila parvula | reverse complement strand
CGCGCCAAAGTTGTCCTATTCCCTGCATCTCCCTTGGCTTGAGTACAGTGGAGTTTCCATTATAAAATACATGAGAAAGTTACCCATAGAAAGGTTTCAAATTTATGAAAGGATACTGATACTGATGAGGACATCCAACTAAAGACTATGCCCTTCAAAAAAGCGATAAGTAAATAAGAAATTATATTTATATATAAGTCACATTGTTGCCTCAGTTGTTAAGCATCAGATACTGATTGGGAAAAGAAGGATCTTTATTTTGACCTTTAATCGCGAGTGTTTCCTGTCCTTTGGTCCGTCGCATGAACCACAACAGAAACTCAAACCAATCGATATTCGTTCGCTCTGTTCTGCCACCAGGATTTCCCTTTCTCTGTTGAGCTCCTGCTTCCCTGCTCCTGCCCATCTCCTGGCTGGCTGTTCGGCTCACTTCGGTTCTTTGGCTTTTCCCCCGAACAACCCCACAGTGATTCCAACATCCCCAAGCTCCCCAATGTCCTTTATTTGTTTGCGGTAGGCATGGTTGTTACGGCATCACAGTCGGCGCAGCCTCCCTTTGTTGTTGCTGCTGCTCCTGCGGCCGCTCCTAGTTGCTCGTTGCGGTTCCTGCGCGCCGTACACTGAAAATCCCGGACGGGGCCATGTAACGCGTAACCCGTAACCTGGAGAGAGGAGCAGCGTAACCTGTGGGAGGTAGGGAGCTCTGCTGCAGGATTCAGAGAGGGGAACCGAGCTTGGGATAGGCCGAGCAAGGGGTACAGTCAGTGTCAATGTAATTAGTCGAAACGGTAATTTGTTGTGATTCAAAGCGGATGTTTTTGGCCTACAATTAGGGGGCTGTTGTTATTGTGGGAATAATTTAAATGATTTCAGCAAATTCCTCTCCCTTCAAGTTTTGAACAAAACAAACACGAACCTTGACCAAAACTGTGTTACCCGAGTTCTACCTTCTTATGCCGACAGTACTTAAGGTTGTCCTGTTTAGCTTTATCATCTCCCAAGCTAGATTATCCTAATAGCTCACATCCTGCGAGCCCATGCCCAGGCTTCGCTGTGTTCCTAATACAACTCAGCCTTTTATCTTATTCGCATTCCTGCAATACTTATTACCTATAACTAACCTCCGCTGGCATCCCCTGGACTCCCATTATTTTTGAAAACGTTTGCAGCATTTCCCCATGGCTTTTCCGGTCCTTGTTTTCCGAGATCCCCTCCGTTTTTTCGGTTTCCCAATCGATTTGAACTTATCGATTCCGCAAATATTAACCAGGCACCAAGAAGTCGCCGCAAAGTTGATTTCGCGTAGCGCCCAAAAGGGATTCATTCATGGGGATTCGCAGTTCGCAGTCCGCAGTTCGCACTGCCCGTTTTCGCACGTTTTCCCAGGCACTCGAAAGTCGAGTTTTCCCGCTGGGAGGAAAGCCTCCACGTTGTGTAATGTCGCCACCTTTGCGCCGCTGAGCGCCGCTGACTTTGAACGCTTATCTTGTAATTATGTCAAGGGATGGGGATGCAGGATGCAGAATGCTGGGATTCTCGCTGCTCCTGGTGAGGCGAGGTCCAGGTACAGATTTTCGGGGAAAGAGCAACACACAGAGACAGAGAGACAGAGAGAGAGAGAGAGAGAGAGTGAGAGAGAGAACAGGCGGCATCGAGAGAGCTTTGGCATCGAGCCGAAATGCCAAATGGAATTCGGATAAGGAGCCAAAGGATGGGAGTGCTGCGAAGCCTTCGACAGCCTCACTGCCAGCCAGCCGCCGCTGCCGCCGAGTGCAATGCCCTGCTTAAAACCCACACAGATACTCACTCACAGGTCCCGTCTGTGCGCCTGTCTTGGTGCGAGGACGAGGACGAGGCCGAGGACGAGGGCGAGGACGAAGCGCCCGAAAATTTCAACCCCCGAAAAAGCCAAGCACACATCCAACAACCGAAAAAAAAAAGCCAGCCAACGAAATTCGCAGCAAAGTGGGAATGCTGCTGTTGCTGCTGAAGAGGGAGAATAGAAACACGGATACCCTGGAAAAAATATACAATTTATTATATAGGGGGAGGGCATTGCCACTTGAGAAATATTACCATGCATTTAAATAAAGGTTTTTAAAATTAGTATACTTTATTTTATAATGAAAAATAAATGCGAGTATTCTTGTAACAATTAATTACATAGGGGGAGTGAGGGCATTGCCATAACCACAAATATAACATTTGCTTTAAAATTAACCTCGAGTACATTTTTGTACATTTATATAGATTTCTTTTCTTGTATTTTAGATGGAAAATATTTTTAAAAACTAGGATTGATATATTTTTGAAACATTTAATTACATAGGGGGGTTAAGCTTCTGATGACTTTGTTTGCATTTCTAAAATTTGTTTTCTTTAATTTCAGATGAAAAATATATTGAAACAGCGATTGGTGAGTGTTTTTTACCTTTTTATATTATTTAGTATATATATATTTTATATATAATATAATATACATATATATTTTTGTTATTTCATATATTTGTTTGTATTTCCTTTTATCTTTGTACCTTTTAGATTTTTATTTCTGTTACTATCACACATTCTTTTAAAGCTATCCACCTTGCAACTTTTAATATGATTAGAAATAGTAACATTTGTATTAATTTGAATGGATATGAGGAAGACAAACTACCTATATCCCCGATCGGGATGCCCTGAACTAACTAAAACCCAGGGTAGAGAAAGCACCCAAAAATTCCAGACAACTAAAAGCTTTCATGAGAAACTAACGAAGGCAAACGGCAGGGTGAGGTGTGGCGAGGAGGGATGGCTTGCCAAGGAGGAGGCGGCGGCGGCGACGGCTGTGGGTGTCAGTGGGAGCTGGCAGATGATTAGGGCAGATGTCGTTTTTCGTACAGCAGCCACTAGGCTAGACTCGGGGAGATGGCTTGGGGGTGGCCCCTGCGCCAAGCTGCAGCAGACGTCTTTATGGCCGTCGCCGACGCCGCCATCGCTAGTTGTTTTCCACGCTCGTTGACGACTGTACTTTGGTCGCCTGTTCCTGCTGCTCCTGGCTCTCGGATCCTGCTCAGGTCCTGTTCCCCGCATTGTGCTCTGTCCTGCCCCGTTTTAGTGGGCCACGCCCTGACTCCTCTCCTCTCCTGCTCGAGAGATTAATGCCAGCAGCCGGCCGGGGCTGCTCCATAACAATTGATTTCCTTATTTATTCATGCGACACCCGTGAGCCCCCACCTCCTGGCTGAGATCCTTGACTCCGTCTTAACGGAGTTTTATTGCTTTCGGATTGTCGTCAATAGGTGCACTTGTCTGTGGAATTGAGGGGAGTGGAGTTGGAGTCACAGGAGGCAGGAGGCAGGAGGCAGGAGGCAGAGGGCAGGTAGGCATAAGGGCTTAAGACTCACGACTCAGGACTGCCTGTTGTCATGGTTGTTAATCCCTCAACCAGACAAGTCCTGGGCTCCCCTCCAGGGTCAATAGCATCGCCGGGAATTGTAATTAACAAAGGAAAATAAGTTATTCCTCTTCAAATCGAAACTTTGAGTAATTCTTGCTTCAGTTCTGTGAAGAATTCTTCAGACTTTCTGTGCAAATTTCGAGAGTTTCTCGAGATACGTCAGGAGTAACCATAAAATAGTAAATAACACTTGCTCTTGAATTCAACAAATGTTTAAGAACTTTCCGGTACAAAAAAAGGGCCCCAAAAAAAAGTTGTGGAAGCCTAGGAAAACCCTAGGAAAATCATATTAACAGCAAACCGCAAAAAGATGAGGAAAAAGGGCACCAGAAATTAAGGGGATGCTGAAAAAAAAAAACGAAAAAATCCCGTGGCGCCTTTGATGAAAGGGTTAGAAAAAAGCAAACAGCAAAAACAAAGAAAGAGTTGTTGCCCAGGGGCGGAGGCGAGGTCGCGGTATGGCATTAGAGAGGGGACTAAAAGGGTAAGGGCCGGTAATAACCCGATCCCATTCACGTCGCCACGCCATGCAAAAATAGGAAAAATGTCAAATGAAGCGGGACCGCGCGCGCTCGCGTTTTGCATGTCAAAGAGTCCGTCCTGGCAGCATCCATAAGAGGTCCTGGAGAGCCTTCGAGGGTACTCAGAGCCGCTGTGTGGATCTCCGCGAGACTCTAGGAGTTTGCATTGACACTTGACTTTAAATTGAGCGAATGTTGTTTTCGAAAAAAGGAGCAAAAAAATCGTTGCATATTTTGTAGGAAAAATAAGGAAGGAGTGTAGGAACGGGAAGTGGTCCTCATAAATGTGAGTTACGTGCAGGGGAAGGAAGGAGCAGGCGCGGAGAAAGAGAGAGATTCCCACTAAACTTTAATGCAATTTGTTTTTTAAGGATATGCAGCAGGTCAGGGCAAAGTTTTCCATCTTCTCCCTCCATTCTTTCTTCATTTTCCCCTTGGGTTTTCTTATTGCCACTTTTTCCCTGCTTTCTTTTTTTTTTTTTTTTTGTTTTGCACCTTTGAGACGACGGGGGCTTAGAGGGCGTGGCACGCGTCCTTTCGGCCAATATACAAAATGCAGTTTAGGGCTTATGAACTTAACTTTGATGGGATTTGCACTTCAAAAGAGAGTCGAGCGACAGAGAGAGAGAGACAGTAGAGTTCCTAAGGTGTTCTTGGGTGACTTTTTTGTATCCATAAAATGCATTTAAATTAAATCTAACTAAGTACCTTCAAGGGATTTCATTTCATTTAATACTTAAGACAGTAGAGACATAGAGAAACCCTTAACGTCTAGTGGAAAGTATTTCTCAATGATATCTCATTCTAGGAGCTAAATTATTACAATATAAATCAATATGCAGCTTAATCCCTCTTAAAGGTTCCCTAAACACTTTTGATCAAATCAACTAACTTTAGCCTTATTTTTTTCCTCTGAAAAACTAAATTAGTAACCGTTAAACTTTGAAATTCTTGAGAATTTGCCTGCTGCCCGCTGCCTGCTGCATTCTTGCCGGGAACAAGACAATTGAGCCGGTCAATGACTCGCGGCTTCCTCCTTGAACCCACACTGAATCACTACCAGACCGAGTCCCGGGTCCCGAACTGGAGCCCGAAAAGTCCCACTGATCACCGACGAAACATTTTTGTTAATGCGCCAAAAAGCGGCGAAACTTTTGTCATGTTTTTTTTTATTTTATTTTCGCCCTGCTCAGCTCTCGTGGCTGTGTGTGCCTTAACTGACTAATTTAGTGGCCGGAGTTCAATGTATTCCATAAATTTCGACTAAACGTTCAAGGACAATGCTGCGTATCGAAGCCAAGGAGGCGAAGATCGGAAGGCGAGACGCCGGCGCGGTGTTTGTTTGCGAATTATGTTTGGCTTTATAAATGAATTGATTGAGAGGGCAGAGAGGCAGCAGAGTCACCACCGGGGCAAGAAACACTAAACCGAAAGCGAAAGCAAAAAGAGCAATAATGCAATATGGATTTTTTTGGGGTGCGTATACTTTGAATACCCTTAAAAGTTCTTTATTTTGTGGTGAAGAATATGCCAACTTGGTCGCTTTAATGAGCTTCTTAAAGTAATCATATTCGGGGCAGTTTCCACAGTTATCTTTTCTAATTTTCCATCCTTATGCTCACTCTGAGAACATATTACCAAGGAGTATGGTGTACAGGCTCTGTTAACAGGTAAAAACTAAATATTTTCATAGTCGGGGCATTCTCGACATCTTTCTCTCTTAACTCTCAATACAATCATGCTCGATTTCAGGGTATTTTTATCGGTCGTTCCCTCGGGGTCTCGACCACTTCTCTGATCGTTGACTCTTTGGAGGTGAAGGGCAACGGGGTAGAGGGGCAAGATCGTTAAGCTCGATGGTGGCAGCGGAAGTCATAACGGTCAAAGCTGCAGTTTTGCAGAGATTAGAAAGGGAAAGGGCGAAGACAGAGAGAGAGTCAGAGAGGAGAGCCGAGGCCCCATCCGGAGAATGATTTATGCTTGTTGTGCAGTTTCTTCTCGGGGGGTTTCTTCGCTTCGCTTAGCGCCATGTCTGGGGTGTCGTCTGCCTTCTTCCCGTTCGTCTCCCCCCTCCTGCACAGGGGGAAGAGAGCGGTCTCAGTACCCTCGCTCCTCGTTTCATTGAGCTCCTTGAGTATCGGCAATCAGTAATTAATGGCTTTGTCAGTTCGCAGTCTTCTTCTCTGCACGTATGTACCCATCCCAGGTCCCCAGTCCCCAGTCCCCAGTCCGCAGTCTTCAGTCCGCAGTCTTCAGTCCCCCCAAACATGTGTATATCATTTTTGATTCTTTGCATTTCGTCTGCGATCTTCCTCAGTCTGCCAATCTGCACCCCGGTCACCGCCTTCGCCGCCGTCTTCTGTCCGATCAAATGCTGGAATTTCGTTGATAGCGCCGCCAACCGCCAAACATCCTGTTGTTTTTTCGGATACCCCTTAAATGCTGTGATATGGTATGTCCCACTGGAGGTAATCGAACGATGATGCATTGAAAGGAAATATGTTATAAAAGGGGTTAGCTAGAAGATATTATTTCAGTTTATAAGGTTACTCTAAAGGGAAGAAGGATATCTCTTTTAAAATCCTAGTCTTACATTTAAAAATGAAGGTTTTTATATAATTCAAGAGTGGCTAAACTTGAAATAAGAAGAAGGACGCAGGATAGTTTTTATCCGGTTCGAAACCTATATGTATGATAAAGCGTACATTTTTGCTTCAATTTTACTGTCGCTAAATTGATATTAATATAAAGATAATGTTAATATAATAAAAATAGAACTATCTTAAAGTAAATACAATAATATCCTACTACCAACTATAACCACTAACTTTCTCTTAAACTTAACCAATTGACACCACTTACTGTTTCCTTACCTTCCTCGATTCCTGAGTAACTCCTCGTCGATATCCTGCTGATCCGGCATTCTTGTTTGCCTTGCTTTGTTTTTTCTGCTGGCCCGCCGCCGTTGTTGCTGTAGCCTCGATTGTGTCTTTTGGTCTTCGGTTGGCATTTTGCGAACGTCTGCACGTCTGCATATCTGAGCTGCGTGGAAAAGGGGGCAAGGAGGAGAAACAGGGGCTTCGTTAGAGCATTTGGCTGCTATTTTTAATGTTGACACGTTTGAAGATCGTTGACTCTCCGCAGACGGTCAATGTCCACTTCAGCCTCAGCCCCAGCATCAGCATCAGCATCAGCCTCAGCCACGAAGAGCAGAGGAGCAGGGAATTCTGGATTTGGAAATGTGAATTATGCGCCGTCTCGGTCCGTCGATGACAGGAGCTGGAGATCTGGAAACTAGAAGCCAGAAAGGAATCGTGGCTTTGGGGAGGCACGATTCTCCAGGCTCAGCAGCGAGAACAATGAGGGAGACTGACTGGAGACCAGGACCAGCAGGAGACCCCGGAGTGCAATAGATCATCAATCGATCACGATCGGCATTGAGTGAGCAAATAGATCAGAGGAAAGCAGATCGAATGGCGAAGAGAGCTGCCTGGCTGCCTGGCTTCCATGTTGAGAAAGATCAGTGAATCATTCATGAAGAGCGGCCACTCGAGAAACCCTCGTTAAGATCCTCACTTGACTTGGCAGTCCTTTGTTATGAAAACCTCTTCAAAAAAAAAAGGGGATCAATGCTAAATTGAAGAGCTCTCCCTCTTCAGAGATGGAATTTTTGAAAAAGCTCAAATTATGAGTACTTTCTTTTCATTGATACGCAGTCTTTGATATATATTTGACAGATCTTTCACGATCGCTCGATGGTATGTGTCGATCGCTTCAATTGATCACGTTTGCCTATGAAAGAACATTCTTCTGGATGACCCCAAAGAAACCGATTCGGCGAGAAGAAAGAAACTCTTATAAGGAGATGAATTTCTCCGCACGATCTTCCTTGGAGTGTGAAGATCCCTTCTCTGACACTGATGCGACGGCTTCCTTTCACTCGGCCCCAGTTCGCGTTGTCAGGATCTCGGTTCTCCGATCGGCTCAATTAGCCACAGTCCATGCAAATCACTTGGGATCTCACAGGTCTCCCAGATCTCTCTCTTTCACCCTGACAAGTGACACGATGATCCACGGCGGCTGTCATAAATCTCACCCACCGCGGCACGAAGCTCGTCCAAGGGATTGGTTGGCATTGGATTGGATTGGATTGTTCCTGGAAACGGGCCCTCGCTCCTCCCGTTTCTCCTCCGTCTCCTCCTGCTACGCTTCCATGTTGGTGGTCAGAAAGGAGCTGGAAAAAAGTGCAAATCACTTCATTAATGTGCCGGCCAGAGCTGCAACATTGTTGCCACAGGGCAGCTTTTGGGCGGCTGCCCATCATTTGCCTTAATGGATCCACCGGCACCCCAGCTTCCATCTACCAGACGACGGCCTGTAGAAGTTCCCAGTTACCGCCTCCCAGCACCGCCATAAAGATGCCAGGCTCTCGGCACCGCCCCTGTCCCTGTTTCTGTCCCTGCTTCAACTCCTCCCCATCCGCCTTTTTTCCCTCAGTTGTTTGACCCGCAAACAAAAAACGGAAAAGAGTACGCCGGGCGCTGGAATTCCTTGAACGATCGTCGTCAATGGGTTAAAGCATTTAAAGGAGACCGAGCTGAGCCGGAAAAAATGCACTCGACTAGGGGATACTCAGTAAAAGGGAAGCTATAACTGAATTGAATTTATACAAAAAGTAAAATATACATAACTAGGTGGATATTAAAAGCAAAGATGCGTCCTAGAAATGTACATATATCGAAAGGAAAAGTCAGTAAAGGGAAAGATATCGTATAGTTTGATATACTGAAATGTTAAATATCGAAAAATATCGATTGGAACAAATATCAATAGCAATATTTATCGATGCAGTGTGTGTACATTTTCTGTCATCTCTAATGCAGCCTGTTATCCATCCAGTTTGCAAACCATTTACTCCCAGTGCCACCCTGTAAAGGCCGATGGGCATGCACAAAAAACGCACACTCATGCCGCGGCAATGTCGCTGTTGTCTTTGCTGGCTTTTTGTTGGTCTTGTTGCTCTTCTGCAACGCCCGATGTCGGCACGATATGCTCCTCTGCAACATTGTTGCATGGGAATGAAGTCGAGAGTCGCGTCGAATCGCCACCGAAGCTTCAGAGTTGGGAGGTTGCCAGCCAGTTGCAGGTCTGGAATGCTGCAACTCATTTTGCCACATCTCTCAGCGCCGCAGTTTGTCCGTTAATTGAGCGTGCGACGAGCGATAACTGCTGATCCCCCGTCTATATATTAAATGTAGATACAGATATCGCTGCTTCTTCGATTCTTCCCGCGTAAGGAGAAGTTTTGGGGTGGAGGTGGAGGTCAGCAGATCGGCGTTCGCCTTGGTTTCTTCTTTGGCCACTTTAATTGCTCTCGTAATTCTCTGAACGCTTGAAGCGATTATTATGGCGCATTGTGCCCATAGAAAGCCCAAAAACGAAAGCTTCCGACAAAAAGAAAACTTGAAAATTGTGTTAAGCATTTACACGTGCCGCCACCATAAAAGATCTCGTCCAAACTTTTTTGGGAACTCCCGAAGCGGATGCTCTACAATTGCGGATTTGGCAGGTGGCGGAGGAGGAGCGATGTGGGAGCCCCAGTGATTCACTGAGTGACAATGTTATGAGAAAAGCAAAGCAACGGCTTATAACTTTGACAGCTCAGCTTATTAGTATATATATTCATCTCTCTCTCTGGCTCTCTTGAAATTGCAGCATAACATTCAGTAGCGAACGAGAGAGTATTTTTAGCAGCATTCTAAAGGAAATAAAAGAAATAAGTTAATTTCCTTTTAGTTTTGTGACTGAAACCCAAAGAATATATGTGTTAAATGACAAAGAAATCAGTAACTTAAATAACTTGTGGAATAAAGTTAATAGAAAAATAATGTTGATCTAAAATATAACACAATAAATAATACTAAAACTGAAACTGCCCCACCAATGATCAATGGACTCCGATAGCGCCTCGCTTTATCGCCATTCCATAATTATAAGGGGGCCCCACCAAGTGGATTCCAGTGGGGGCTTTGGCGGCGGGCAAAGATCGCTCCCAGCTCCGGGCTCCGAGCTATGTTGTGTAAATTGAACAAACGAAACGAAACGAAAAGGCGCACGAAATAAATCTCGAGAGTAAACAAACAACAACAAGTGACAAGCACAACAAACACAAAACAACAATGAGCAAACAAACAGCGAAACATTCATATAGAAAAGCTGGAAAAGAAACAGGGGACGAGGGGGGCTAGAAATAATAATACAAATTTCATGATTCGAATGGGAAAAGGTGTCATTGCAGGTGAGAAACGAGTGCACACGCGTATGCCACTTTTGGGAGGCCAAGGCACAAACAAAAAAAACCCCCAAACCCGCTCCATAGATTACGACTCACTGGAAATCGAAGCCCCCAAGTACATAGTAAGTAGGCTCTCTTTTGGGGTTTTCATCAATGAATTTATGAGGGTACTCCCGCCCCCCCATTTTTGGGGACTGTTGCTAACCGTTAAATTGCCTTTGACTTTGGTCTTCGTCTTTAATTTATCATTTTCCCGCCCATTCCTTATTTTTATAATTCATAAATTATAAAGGGGGGATATGTTGGTCAATTGCTTGTCGGGTGGACAGTTATGGGCATAAATTACGCCTCGAGTTGTAAATTTCGTCGAAAATGCTAAATTAAAAGTTATTTACTGTATTTGATTTGGTCTACGTGCTTTGTTTGTAAATAATGTGAGGCCAGAAAAAGTCTTGGTCGGAGTTTGGGGAGGAGGACAAGTCATTAGAGGAACCAGAATGTGACCGGAAACGGTTGGGGAGGGAAAAGGGTATTCGGTTTTTTCTGTTTATGGTAAATGGGAAGTGTTGATATGTTAATAAGCTGAATAATTACCAACTAAACGATTGCATTAATTGGTAATTAATATGTCTACTCAAGAATAAGAGAATACTATTAAGAAGTTACTACTGCAACTAATATGGGAAGTATAAAGTATAAATTAAAGAGGAATAAGGAACCCAAACATACTTATTATATAGAAAGCTAGATCAGCAGTATTGATATTCTAAATAGCTTAACATGAATTAGTTTGTTTAAACTCTTATTGTTGGAAATACATACATATTTAAAAGTACTCGGTAAAACAAGACAAATAAATCGATAATGTTATAGGCGATATTGCGATATTTCTCGATATTTAAATAAATATCGAACTACTACTAACTATTGATGTGAGTTCTTCGATTCCCATCTCCAAATATTAATTAGTGTCTTTCAATATCGATAATTGCTGACTCCTTCGCCTAAATGGAGTTCCATTTGGAAACCCACACACAGCAC
>JAEIIG010037926.1:0-27894 GCA_018904695.1 Drosophila parvula | reverse complement strand
TGACCTAAGTCCTTTGACCCAATATCTTAAGAACAATATGTGAATGATTACAGACAGACAATTCGTTGGCAAAAGTGTCTGTCGATTGTTCCGTAAAAGGAACTGAATATATTAGTTGTAACCATTTGATGGTCTTGGACAAGTTCGTGAAAATTTTATTTGATTTTTCAGTGGGTTGTGCGGTTGGTTCCAGCCTGCGGCTCGAAACTTGTAAACTAAAACGGAAAATATTGTGAACTTCTATCGAAAAAATACCTCGTTGCCATCATCCCATTCACTCTTTTGTTCTCCCTTTTCGTTTCTCTGCTGATTTTATTCCTTTTTATAGTTTTTACACCCTAACTAAGGGTGTTTTTTTTTTTGTTATTTTATTTTATTTTACGTGCTGAGCCCTATTAATGCGATGTCCCGAAAGAAAAGTAAGAAATGGAAGATTTACTTCAAAAATAAAAGACACATTTATCTTTTAAAAAAAATGAAAAATCATATCATATATCAGCATAAACTTTATTTTTTAGTTTTTAATGAAATGAAAAGGTTTTATTTAAATTTAAAAAAGAACTCGAAAGGTATCCGTTACTGACCTATTTTTATTTTCCGAATTATTTTCCCAGTGAATATGGGATGATGATGAAAAGGTTTTCTTTTTTATTTCCTTACTCTTTTATTTTTTAGAGTATTCAATATTCCGTTTCAAAAATGTTCCTGGTTGGATTCTTCTTTCTTTGCCCGCTCACCAGCCCTCCCCGTCGCGTTGCAAGTTGCACATACGCTTCATAACGCTTCAGTTGTAAAAATGCCCATCAGCGCGTTCAAATTTTTAACAGCAACCAACTGAGTGCCACGCCCACCCAGGCTGCCACTCCCACAAAACGCCCCAGGCTAAATGCTTTTATTTTCCTTGCCGTGCATCCTCCTCCTATTTTTACCAGCCTCCTACCAGCTTCCCCCAGCTGCCCGGCTCCACCAATTCCTTGGGCTGGCAAAAGGCGTGTAAAAGTTTTAGCGCAACTTATTGAAACTGTTTTGGGCCATGGCCATGCTGCTGGAAAATCAGCGTCCGTCGCGGAAATGTTGATGGCTTTAATGCCGGACCGGGCTGTAAAGAGTGCGGCCAAGGAGCCCTTACTTTTGTGGCATTAAACAGCTTGAAAAATGACCTATTGAAGTCGGATTAAAATCAAGCATATAGAACCATTATAAATTATAATAAATGCATTAAATTGGGATTTAATTAAATAATCAAACAAAAACAATCAAGCTTAAATAATTAATCAAAACAATGAATCTATTGCCCTCATCAACTTTAATCTAGAACTCTACATGTTAATATATATTTGATTTAATATAAATAATATATATCATATAGCAATTAAAGAAATTATTTATTATAACAACTTACAGTTTAATAAAATGTGACTGAGGAAATAAATTTACTTTAGTTGCGTACAAGTTTGTAAATTAAATATACTATATATATCGTTTTATTTTTTGTTGCAAAGCTAAATAAAAGTGGGATTGAATTTTGATTACCTATAAACTTGTTGGGGAAATTTCCATAGATTGACATAGAAACCAATTCAATTCAACACTAATTTAATTTTACACACCGGCACATTTTTAGAAGACGATCTTAACCAAAGTTGTATATTATAATTATAATTTATACATAAATACAAAATTTTATACAATATTCTCAGAATAAGATGATACAATTTTTGTAACTTAATTTATAATGAACCTTTACTTCAACGACAACGTATATATTTTATTTATTAACTTTTAAACGTTGATTTTAAGGTAAAAAAATCTTATTAAGAAAGTTTTCTCTTCAAGATAGGCTTTTATACATATATTCGTAATGAGTAAAATCTTTATTTAAACTGATTTTTAGAGTCTTGATATCTATATTTAAAGCTTTAAAATCTATAAGTTACCAGCTGATCTTAAAACTAAACCATTTTTTGTCGCATTCCTTTGTTCTTTCTTATCTGTGGCGACTATTCACCTGTTCGGCAACGTCTTCTATACGTATGGCTCTATTCGTATGAAAACGTCCAAGTGATCTTATTATTACGCCCCATCAGTTCCCAATCATCAGCTGGGTAAAGCCCCAGATGCGATTTCAGGCACTCGGCTTACTATAAAAATACGACAACGGAATCTTTTACAACTCAGTTAAGAGCGTGCGGCAAGATGATCAAGATCTTGGTTGTGGAACTGCTGGTTCTGCTGGCCAGCTCATCGGTTTTTTCCATCGATGTCGACACCGATCTGGGACGCGTACGGGGTGTAAACCTCACCTCCCGATTGGGTGTAAGCTTCCATGCCTTTCGGGGTATTCGCTATGCGGAGCCGGCTCTGGGTGAGTTGCGCTTCCTAAATCCTCGGCCCGTGAAGTCCTGGTCCCCGCAAACTTTCGATGCCAGCCAAGATGGACCAATGTGTCCACAGCCGTGGAACAACATGAGCGATGTCTCTGAGGATTGTCTCCGTCTCAACGTTTACACCAAGGATGTGAGGGCCCGTCGGCCGGTGATCGTCTTCCTGCATCCGGGAGGCTTTTACGTATTCTCCGGCCAGAGCAAGTACTTAGCTGGACCAGAGCATTTCATGGATCATGATTGTGTCCTGGTCTCGCTGAACTATCGCCTGGGCAGCTTGGGATTCCTGGCCACAGGCAGTAAGGAGGCTCCCGGGAATGCGGGTCTCAAGGATCAGGTCCTGGCACTGCGCTGGATCCAGAAGCACATCCACCGCTTCGGTGGTGACCCCGGCAGTGTGACCCTCTTGGGCTACAGTGCGGGAAGTATCAGCATCGGACTGCACATGATCTCGCCCATGTCGCGGGGTCTCTTCCATCGCGGAATCTGCATGAGTGCCTCTCCATATGGACACTCCAAATACAAAGGCAACGATCTTCAGCTGGCCCAGCGTCAGGCGCGGCTATTGAAGTGTCCCCTAGAATCCGTGCCTGAAATGGTGGAGTGCATGAGGCGGAAACCATACTTGGACTACGTGAGCACTTACAATGGGATGTTCGACTTCGGCTGGAGTCCAGTGCTCAACTGGAGAATCGTGATCGAAGAGGACTTTGGTCAGGAGCGGTTTCTCATCGAGGATCCCTTTAAGACAGCTCGGCGTGGCGACTTCTACAAGGTGCCTCTTATCACCGGAATCACGGAATTTGAATTCCTATCTGGAGCGTTTTGTAAGTATTATTATTATTATTTTACAAAAAACTCTTTTATGTTTCTTTCCTCATTCCGTTAAGTCGATCTACGCAATGATAGCATCGTGAGCAAATACAATGCGGACTGGGAACATTATGCTTCCATTTCCCTGCTTTTGGATCGTGACTCGAATCACTCACGAACAGCCAGCCGTATTCTGAGGGAGAAATATATGCCTGAGAGCCTTAACAAAGTGGAGTATCCGAAGTCCCTTGATGGTTTCGGGAAACTCGTTAGCGATGCCTTGATTGGAGTGGCCTTTAATCGCTTTCTCCGACTGATGGCACCGCACACACCGATTTACACGTATCTGTTTCGGTACAAGGGTAGATATAGTTTTTTGAAAAATCCCGAAAACCAAGAGGCCATGGGTAAGAATACCATTAAGTCCTAAGGTTAAGTTTTTAATAAATCTTTTATATATTTAGGTCCCGTACATCATGATGAACTCTTGTATTTATTCCACGTTGGTCTCATAAGTCCTCTATTTAAGCGAGAAGATCCGGAAAATTTTATGATAGAGCGAATGACACGCATGTGGATGGAATTTGCTAAGAAAGGGTGAGTATTTGTTTTTATTAGATAAAATATATAGTATTTATATATATTTATGATATATACCTATTTCCTAGTGATCCCCACAACAATAACGATGAATACCTGAAACACCTCAACTGGCCTTTGTACTCTCAAAAAGATCAAGCTTATTTAGAAATAGGAACCAATTTGACAGCAAAAACTGGTGGTTTCTTTTTGGATCGATATCACATCTGGGATGAGTTGTTTCCTTTGTTAAGCTTTTACTGAATAATTTTCTTTTTATATTTTTTTCATATTTCAAAATCGGTAAATACAACGATGAGTTTAATAGAGATTTATTCAATTAGCGCTTTAAAAAATACAATTTCCTATCATACTTATTGTCTTCCAACGATAAATAAATTGGTGGCAGCACAAATAATATTATTGAAAAATTAACTAGTAATAGTACCACTTTCTTAAACATCACATATATTCCAAATAGTAAGTACTGAATTTATAATACAACAAGAAAATGTCGATGACAAATATCAAATTAAAAATATCGAAAAGTATCAAGTTCAACGTGAAAATATCGGTATTATTGAAGAACTTCTAAGTAATTATAAAGAATGGGAACCGAAACAAGAGCAGAAGCATTCGCATATATCAACAAGAGTTACGAGTTATCGCATGTATATCGCAACATATAAATTTCGATTTATGTATCGACCTTCAGGTCAGCTAAGCTACAGCATCGATATACCTATATCTTCTTCCCTCCCTACTACTCTCTCTTACTTTCAGTTAATTAAATATTACAAAATTGCTGAAGCTTAAAATTCATTTAAAGTTCAGTTAACAGGACCTATCGTCATCATATTATCGCAGGAACTGTAGAATAGTGTCAGTTTGTAAACGCATATCGGAAACCTTTAAGGCAGATGACATCCTCATCTCCCGTCTGACATCTCACAGAAATTAAAAGACAAACAAATTAGGAAATGCTTGAGCGCATGACTATCGCCAGGTGAACGAGCATCAAGCTGAGGCACTGCTGCATATTTTTCACCAATTTAGAGAGCTGCAGTTTGACTTTTCACCTGCAGGAATCAGGGTAAAAACACAAGACGAGCTAAAAAAGAGAGATGCAGTGAACCGAACGCTTTGCTGGGACAACTCACAGATGAGATTCAGTCAAGAAGTGAGCTGATATTTCGACACATTTCCGAGAGTGCAAATTGGAATTGCTGACATGGCGTAAACAATAGCTTGCTTGAGATGCAAGTGGCCCTGTGAGAGTGCGAGTGTGTATCTTTGGGCAATTAAATTGAGAATCCTGTATTGGATTCAGGAGCCAATAAGTGTTTTTGCCATATCGACAACGTCGATAATCAACAGCTCATTAAAAACGCGTCGAACCACAAAACAGGACATCATTAAATTGCCTTATCCCCCATCGACCACAGTCGGCACTTTTAAGGGATCTGCGGGAATGGGGGATATCGGATGGGATCAGGTCGAACCCTAAATCGCATGAAATTATCTACATTTGCATACCGACACACAAAACACACACGCACAGAGCTAATGGCAGTGGCAGCCACACCACATTTATATAGCTCATGAATTTTTGATTACGCATTTGGCAATGCGGCCAAAAACGGCCAAAAGCAGCCGAACCCAAATGAGCCAAACCAATCCAACGGAAGTGACTCCATGCAATTTAATATTACGCATACGCAGCGAATGCAGCTGATTGGCAGCGGTTAATAAATACGCACCAACAGGCGTATATGCGCCACGGCCGTACAAATATTTGTATGCGTATTCCATAATTCACTGGACGGCAATCGAGCAGCTTTGTGTGCGACCAGAAAGCATCGTTATATAATAAATACGCTCATCATAATATCCTATCATTTTGGTCGCGGTATGTACCATCCGCGGTAGGAGCGCAACTGCAAATCGATTGTACATGTGAGCTGAAGTTGGCCAGAGGCCAGAGATAAGGTCAAGCTAGTTGCCCGTTTTGTTCTGCCATTATTGCATAGGGTATGGTTATGACAATAAAGCTAATATTTCCAATTATTACGTTTTTTGAGACGATACATACTTTTGAAGTTGGTTATATGGTTCGTTCTTTAAAGCAAAGTTAATTTAATTAATATAAAAAATAGGGAAAATATATCGAGCTAAACAAGGCTCTACATTTTGTGGAACTTCGCGAATTGGAGAATTTCTACTCTACGAATAAAGTCCGTTTTAAATTTAAATACCTTGTATTCTGCAAATATTTAAAAAAATTTAATATAAAAATAGAAATATCATAACCACCACTGTATCCCAATCTTAATTTTGTAGAACAATATTTAAAACTCAGTAAGGTTAAATATCAATCCCAACCTATGTGGGGTGTTCAGTTGATTAATTTTAATAGCAAAGAATAAAGGAAGATTACTTGGCAACCCCGAAATTTGTATACCCTTGCAATGTGCCATTGGATAATTGAAACGTTTCCACTTTGTTAAAAATAAAAAACGTGGCAAAAGACATATAAAACATTTGTACGAGTATGTATGTAGAAACACCAAACTTTTGCTAATTTTCCAACGTTTTCATATAAAGTTAATTGACCGATTGCTATGACAGTTTAATGATTAAGGAGTCTAATTTTGATCAAATTAAAAATAATATAATACACTCAGAAATAGGAACAATACCTCATTCTATGTATATGGGAATATGTTGAAAAATAACGTAGTTATCTCCATTTTTATATTTATTTCCTTGTAATTTTTTGTATTGCTATTTAAAATAGTTGTCCAATTTTAATAAAGATCAGATATCATTCAGATAACTCAAAAACTGAAAGGCCTAGTTGTATAGTTCGATGCTGATTAAGATGCTGCTTCCTTTAACATTTTGCAAACTTCCGATCAAAATTATAATACTCTCCAAGTGTATACTCAAAATCCAAAAGAAGAAAAATTTTTAAAAGTCTTTTATTTTAGCTCCCCGACTAACGAACTTTCTGCTTTCGATCCTTTTTCTGACCTCCACGTCGCATAATCATCCGTAGTGTCTTAAGTGCACAAAAGGAAACAATTGCAGAGATAATTAAGAAAGCTAACAGAAAAGTGCCTAGGACATCCAGGCTGTGGTAGGTGAAGAAATCCAACTCTCTACCGGCTACACGCATGTGAGCCGCACCCTTGTGCCGCAGGACATAGTGAGTCCACCAGATGGCCTTTTCCAGAGGCTTCGTGGGTTGATCCCGATATCGAGCCGCTATCGTTCTCGCCGTCACATCGAAACTCTTCTCCGTCAGCAGCCGCAGGATAGTAGACTTAAGCTCATCGGTAGTCATTTCCATAAAGTTTAGAATCAAACCTAGACCCTGCCGACGAACATGATCCATGTTACGGAACTGGTCGTAGAAGAAGGGCAATCCCAGCATGGGCGTCCCATGGTGAATGCTCTCGACAGTGCTCTGCAGTCCTCCGTGGGTAATGAAAAGCTTAACCTTTGGATGGGCCAGAATATCCTGCTGGGGGAACCACTTCCTAATCAATACATTGTCAGGTCTCCCTGCCAGCTGTTCATCGTCGAACTTCCACAGAATACGTTGTGGCAGACTCTCGAATGTTTCCATCAATACTTTCAGTCGCTCTTCTGTCAGTGTCTTGCCTCTGACATTGGTGCCCAGAGAGAAGTAGATAGCCCCATCCTCGCCAGAGCTCTGGATAAAATCCTCCAAGTCCAGTGGCAAGGCCGCCGGCTGCCAATCGATATGCATGCCACCCACTTCAATCACATTCGGAGCCAAGGGTCGCTGCGGAGCCAGTGTAAAGTGTTGATTTACAAGCACCAGAGCAAAGTTTTGGGTTATCTCCGATAGGGGTTTCTTATCGGCAATTTTCGGGAAATACTTCCTGTAAAGGGCCTCGTGTTTCTCCGCATACCGCCATTTCCAGTTAAGCCAGGAAATTGATCGCTCAACAAAATGAGCCAAGCGGCCCGAGTACGTCTCCAGATTGTGCCAGTGGAATGATGGAGACTGGAGGTACGACATCGGGGATGAATTGCCCACCAATTCATCTATCTTCCAGTCCATGCCATATGATCCTATTCCGATAAGGGGGGCATTGAAGTAGGCCGCCAGGCCATAGAGAGCGTCCATCCGCCATAGGTCTATGATAATCAAGTCAAACTGCGCTTTTCCCGGCTTGAGAATCTCCCGACGCACTCCGTCATTGTTCAACAATTTCTTTGCGATATTCAGGTTGCCGTCGTTAATGTAGTCATTGTACTCCCAAGTGTCAGAAGAAGTGATTAAAATCTTCACAAGTTCTGGAATTATTTAAAAAAAAACGTTGATTAATATAAGAATATTTTGAATACTTGAAAATAATTGAAATAGTGAACATTTAGGAAGTACAAAAATATAAAACTATTTTAGACTACCAGTGTATTCACATTTTACAACTAAATTATAAAAATCAAATTCTGTTTTTATTAGAAATTCAAAACAATTTATTTGAATTATCTAATGGCTTAGTCTCTAAATTCATTTCATCCTCAAAAATGCTTTTAGACCTTGAATTTGGTGTCCCCTGTGTACTTACCCTCATTAAAATCCAACAGTTCCGGAACAGGAATTTCGTGAATATTATCAAAAGGCTCTTTCAGGGGAAACGGACTCACGAGAGTTATTTCATGTCCCAAAGACGCCAAACCCTTTAGATATGGCAAGGAGTGATAGAGGTGCGAGTAACTCGGTATGGGATACAAGGCCAGGATGCGGACTGCATCCAGATACCCAGGCAGGAGACACA
Organism: Drosophila parvula; assembly: GCA_018904695.1. NCBI lineage: Eukaryota > Metazoa > Arthropoda > Insecta > Diptera > Drosophilidae > Drosophila > Drosophila parvula. The sequence goes on along the minus strand of JAEIIG010037926.1, from coordinate 19,304 downwards.
TCAGCAGCCAGAACCAAGTCAGAGGTAACATATTTAGACCGGCCGTGTGCTGCCATTGACTCCAGACGAAAGACTAAACGGTGGAGCCCGCCAGCAAGACACGATAAGATTAATCACAAAGTAGAGAAATCGACACAATAAATTAAAAACTTTCTTTTCGATAGTTTAAACCAATAAAGACAGACAAACTAGGGAAAGAACACTATTAGAGTGGACTGTATATCAACAAACTCATATCTGGCGGCTCATTATCTATGTCGTTTCCAAGTGCTTTTTATAACTTTGATAAGATTAAAATATTTTACAACCTTTTATGTTCTATTACTGCACCAATTTAAATGTTTTATTATTCGTAAAAAAACCAATTAAACAGAAAAAAACATTATTTTTAATGCCTTTTTAGTTTCTTTTTAGAGCCAGCTAGCTTTGCTATTTTCCAAAAAATGCCTCCACTTATCACAATGGCCAAGAGGAAGGAACCCAAGAGGGTTCCAATGACATCCAGGCTGTGGTAGGCGAAGAAACCCAAGTCCTGGCCAGCCACTCGCATGTGGTAGGCTCCCTTGTGCCGCAGGACGTACTCTGTCCACCAGATGGCCGTGTCCAGCGGACTCATGGGCTGATCCCGATACCGATCTGACATCTGCCTGGCAGTCTCTGCAAATCGCGGCTCCTTGAGCAGCCTCTCTATTGTCTCCCTGAACTCCTGCTGGGTCATTGTCTTGTGATCCAGCCCCAGGCCAAAGCCCGCCTGCGTGGCCCGCTTGACGTTCAGGAACTGATCGTAGAAGAAGGGCAGCCCCAGAACGGGCTTGCCATGATGGATGCTCTCTATGGTGCTCAGCAGTCCGCCGTGCGTTATGAACAACTTAACCTTGGGATGGGCCAGAATGTCGGGCTGCGGGAACCACTTGCTTATGAAGACATTAGCGGGTTTTCCCGGCAGCTGGTCGTCCTCGAACTTCCACAGGACTCGCTGAGGCAGGCTGGCGAAGGTCTTCAGAATCAACTCCCTTCTGTCAGCCGGCAGATCTTTGCTTTTCACATTTGAGCCCAGGGAAAAGTAGATCACTCCGTGCTCTCCGGAACCCTCAATAAACTCTTCCAGATCATTAGGCAATGGAGACGGTTTATGGGATATGTGCAGACCTCCGACCTCGATCATATTTGGGACGTAGGGTCGTGGGAAGCTCAGCGAGAAATGCTGATTGAGGAGCACCAGGGAGAAGTTCCTGTTCAGCTCCGTTAGGGGAACCCTTGCCGAGGCGACCGGGAAGTGCTCCGCATACATCTTCTCCTGCTCCGGCATGTGCACATACCAGTAGTTGAACCAGGATATCGTAGTATCCACAAAGTTGTGTATCCGCTCCGCGAAAGTCATACGATCGCTGAATCCCGCTGTCACCAGGGGAATGTACGATAGGGGCGAGACATTGCCGACCAGCTCATCGATGTTGTAGTCAGTGCCAAAGGTGGAGATGCCAATGATGGGTGCATCGAAGTGCGCTGCAAATCCGTAGTAGGCATCCGAGCGAAGAGCCTCTACAATGATCAGATCATAGTGATCCTTTCCAGGCGGCAGTAGGGTCTCCTGCACCTCCTTGTTGGTGAGAACAGCGCGCGTGATGTTCACAAAGAATTCGTTTATAAAGTTGTTCTCCTCCCATAAGCTCATGGGATCGTTAAAGTTGTTTATGACATCTGAAACAGAGGGGTATCCCATTTAACAATCTTAATTAAGAATAAGAATTACTGTATGTTGAGCCAATCTTTATTTAAAATCAAACCTTTGTTTAATATTATATATTATATAAGTTCACACCAAACCTACTTACCATTGTAGTTGTCGAACACATTTAACACTGGAATGTCTCGAAAGTTCTTAACTGGTTTCTTCTGGGGGAAGGCATTGATCGAAGTCACCTCGTGACCCCGGGATGCTAGAGTCTTTAGATAGGGCACCACATTGATGTATTGCGAGGGTCCTGGAAAAGGGAATATGGCCAGTATCCTGGCTGCCTCCAGCCAAGCTGGAAGAATCAGCAACAAGCTGAACAGACGAACCGACAGCATCGTCTCGGCCAAGCAAATTCAAGCGATGAACTGAATCTGTATACCTTACAGCGGGCTATCTACGGCTATTAGATAAGACTTTGAGCCACTGACATGCGATGGCAATTCGCTTGAGATGCGATTACGGAAATTTCGTAGGCGATCCACATCTCACAGTCGCACCCCATCATAACATACAATGACAAATAAGAAAGGTAGAGTCGGGTATGCTCGAATGTGAAACACTCAGAATCAAATATCATGTAAGAAGCTTAAAGAAGTAAATAAACTTCAGCCATTTCTTAATGTTAATATCCAAATAGATTTCTAAATATTTGTATTAATACATTTATTTTGTATTTAATTTGTAATAATAACAAATAGATTTAATGATGATGTACATTGCCTTCAGATAAATAGTAATTGTTTATTTTTAGTTTAATTACAATAGGAAATATTATTAATAAAAACCCTAAATAATAAATACAAAAAACTAGAATACAAATACCGAGACTGGGTTCGAACCCGCTACACTGCTGGGTGTTGCCACTAAACATGACTTTTCAGCGTAGATATTTAAGTTTTAAAGCAACGTAGATATTATTGCTAATTACTCTTATTATACTTATATTTTTAGAAAACGAACACCCATGTGATATAATTTTTTAACTGAAATTTGAGGCAATTAGTTATAGAAAATATACATACTTAATTGAGCCGAAGATGTCTCCTTCTCCTGGTTAAATTCATTCTCGGTTGGCACTAAATTATAATACCTTTGAACCTCATATGTACCGGGTAAAATAATAAATTGCTCAATTGTATTAACAATTGATTGCATTAAGAAAAAAAATAAAGAACTTGATTGTTAAGCTTTTATATTAATAAATCTATGATGAAAATAAATACTATACTAGAAACTATATCTTAATTATTATTTCAATCATTTCTAGCTAAAAATATATTTTTCAATTTGCAGTTACACTGTTAACACCATTGTGAGTCTACATTTTTCTTAGTGTAATATCTATGGTTGTGATAGCTCAAACTAATAAACAATGGCTGGCGTTTATGCGTGCTGAAAAACGATGTTATAGTATAGGTTGCAGTACAGGTTGTAATGTATCAATATTAATGCCCTCATGCCTTAACCTGGAGTTGCATTACAAGTACATATCATCTAGTATTATTGCATCTGATTCCTAAAACTCTAGTGAAATGAATAACTTTCTTTCATCTATACCCACTGAAAACCAATGCATATTTTTATTAAGTTCCAAGTGTATACATTTTCCCAAAATAACTACCATTATATATGTTTCATTTGGTGGGCTTTAATCACAATTAAAATGTTGTTCTTATTCATATCAGTAGAGTGTTATGAGTGCTTTAAAAACAAAACAAATAACAGATCGTTGAGTGCATGAACGCGACTAGTTAATGGACTTTAATTGGTTACTGGGTCTTCAATTTGCTCGCCGACCCACGAAGCCTGGCGATGATATAACCACAGCCCCTCAGTAGGTAGATCAGGGCAATCACGAAGATCAGTGTGGCGACAGTTGCGACTGCGAATAGCAGTCCCCAGGTGTCGAGGCCATGCAACTGGATGAAACTTAGATCCCGGGAGGCACACCTCAAGTGATTTGCTCCCTTGTGCCGCAGTACGTACTCAGTCCACCAGACGGCACGCTCTAGGGCCGTCTCCTTTTGATCTCGGAACAGTTTGGACTTGGTTTGAGCCGCTGCCGCGTAGCTGGGATTGCTCAACAGTTCCTGGATCAGGGATGTGAGTTCCGTGGCATTGGCGCTCCACAAATCCGCACTGAGGCCATAGCCTGCCTGCTTCGCCCGCTGGACATTCAGGTGCTGGTCGTAGAAAACGGGCAGACCCAGAACGGGTTTCCCGAAGTAAATGCTCTCGATGGTGCTCAGCAGGCCGCCGTGGGTGATGAACAGCTTGACGTTCGGATGGGCCAGCAGGTCAGGTTGGGGGAACCACTTGCTGATAAACACATTCTCCGGCTTACCGGGCAGCTGGTCGTCCTCGAATTTCCACAGAACACGCTGTGGCAAAGTGGCGAACGTCTCCATAAGAACCTCACGCCGGGCTGGCGGTAAATCGGCGCTCTTGATATTCGATCCCATGGAGAAGTATATGATACCCTCGGTCGATTGCTCCACGAACTCGGCCAGTTCTTTGGGCAGATTCTGCACCTTTCGCTGCTGCTGCAAATGGAGTCCGCCCACCTCAATCATATTGGGCAGGTAGGAACGTGGATAGCTCAGCGAAAAATGCTGACCCAGCAGCACCAGCGAAAAACTATCCATGACCTCCTCCAACGATTGCCGGGCAGCTGGAAAGTATTTGGCATAAAGCTCTCTTTGGGTGGGCAGGTGGACAATCCTCTTGTGCACCCAAATGACGACAGCCTCCCACACATTCCACAAACGATCCTCGAAACCCATTCGCTCCGTGCGCGACGACAGGAGCATAGGATTGTAGGACAACGGCGATATATTGCCCATCAACTCATCTATGTGACGATCCGTTCCATATGACGAAATGCCCATTGTCAGGGCTCCGAAATGCTGGGCCAGACCGAAGAGAGCCTCGTTCTGCACCGTTTCCACTACGACCAGATCGAAGCGCTCCCCACTGGACAATAGGTCCTTTACAGCCGGCTCGTCTAGGACACTTGTGGTCAGCAGATTAAGGAACTCCGTCGTCATTGTCAGCATTGTCCATTGACTGGATGTCTGGTCGTAGACGAAATTCGCAAATGCTGAAATATAAAAAGAATTCTTGAAATATTTTCTTAATCAGCAATATAAAGTTTTTTCTTATCAACAACCTTCATTGATTGTTAAACATATTCGATATTCCACGACTTTTCAAATGCACTCACCCGCCATTATTTCGTGTATTTTCTTGGCTCCAATTACACGAAAATTCGGCTCAATTTTATCGCTGCCAAAAGTGTTGATCACGGTAACGTTATGACCGCGTCGGGATAACTCCTTCAGATACTGCTCGGCGAATATGTACTGCGATCGGCCTGGAAAGGGGAACACGGCCAGAATGCGTGAACTTTGAACCTCGCCCTCGTCAGGGGTTACACCCAATCCCATCCCAACCAGCAATACGAACACCAGACCCCCGAGAAGCGGGCCCAGTCCAGTTCCCGACCATGTCAAACTCATTTCCGTAGCAACCACAGCGATTCGCTGGCAAACGACAACTAATCTCGCATAGAAACTTGTTCATTATATTTATCGGGGAACGACGATTAAAAGCGTTGCCAAATTTTGTTCGCTCTGAACATCGGCAGTTCAATGGAGCGAGACAAAAGTTTGTTTTTTTTTTTAAATAAAAGTAAATAAGTTCTCTCTATATATGTACCTATATACATATGTATATATATTCGGCGTCACCGGCTTGCTTCTGACAACTTTGTTGATTGTTTACGTTTAAACACAGTATTTGGTTGTTATGCAAGCGATGAGTGAAGAGAGTCACGATGCTCTCTTTGGCTCTACGTTTCTCTTTGGAACTGATTGATAAAATCAAACTATACTCTCTGTACTTATCTCTCTTGTTAATGGGTTCCGTATTTGTTATTGTTTACTCGAATTTTTAATAGAACGCTGTTTTTCGCACTGAGAGAATGTATATACACTCTCAAAGAATTGTTGGCCATATCAGTTTATAGATTAAGTCGAAAATAAACTTGTTGTGTTAATTTCACTAATAATGAAGTCTAAAAAAATGTATTTAATTGGGTAATAGTAGTTTTTAGAAATGTTACCGTATTTAAAAGAAATGCTCAGAATCATGGTTATTATAAACTCCCCATGAGTTGTTGTAATATATATATTTAACAAATTCATGAATTTAATTTAATTAAAGATTGCTATGATTTTAAAAGAAGCATTTACTAAATGATCTATTGTAAAAATAAAAGCAAAAATGAAGTATTCACCCTCCATGTTATTAAGTTCTTTGAAATAACCCAAAACGTTTTAAATAAATAGTTACAAACCATTTGAATCCGGCATCTATTTAAATTTAAATAAATATAAAATACTTAAATAAAATCAATTCCAAAGTGGGAAAGTGTTCTTCATCAAATAGAGTGAACTTTTCAAGGGAAATACGTCTCCATTTAATTTTTTTAAACCTGAAATGATACTTGCTACCTTTAAATATTTTCTAATATTTATAGTGAAACAAGTAATTGCAATTAAAATATTTTAATTGTGTAATTTTCGGTAAAATAAAGCAATTAGTCAAACCAGCCAAAAACCAACCAAAAAAAAGCGATAAAATAATTTCAACCATCATAAAATAAAGAGGCGAAGATTAGATAATATTTCTACAGCACTTATCATTCATTGTCCTTGCTATAATCTACATACAAATAATAGAAGGTTACAATCAATTTCAATTCAATTCATGAATGATTACTTTAATTTCGGAGCTGTTTACTACTGAGAAGTACTGGTTGTCCATTAAGGATTTTAAACATTTCAACTTATTCATAACTTACTAGAAAATAAAATCAGCTCCTTACAAGTTACACCTTAAACTAAAATACTTAATGATTTCAACCATGCAACTCATCACAACGTGAAATGGCAAAAACCACTCCGTCAGTCGGGCCAAGTGGTTGACGAGGCACCTCCACTTGAAAAGGGCCAAGAAAACGAAGGCAACCAGCAAGGTCATTCGGATTCCGACCATCAGGAACTTGTCCAGAGAATAATATTCGACCAACTTCACATGTGACGGAGAAACCTTTAAATGCTTTGCTCCCCTGTGCCGCATAACGTACTCCGTCCAGTAAATGGCCACATCCAAAGGATGACTAAGATGATCCCGAAATCTTTTGGAAACTGCTATTGAATTTTCTCTGAAAGTTGTCTCGCTAATCAGCCGATCCATAGTCTCCTTCAGCTCTTTCTCAGTCACCGTGTTGATGTTCACCTGGAGGGCAGCACCTTCCTCCACGAAGACCGCCAAGTTCCGGAATTGATCGAAGAACAGAGGCATGCCCAGCACTGGCTTCGCATAGTAGGCAGCCTCAATGATGCTCATCATGCCCCCATGGCTAATGAAAAGCCGTACGTTCGGATGGGCCAGGATGGCCTGCTGGGGTAACAGCTCGGCCAGGTAGATATTATCAGCCACCCTACCCGTTGTTTCACCCTCAAATTTCCAGATCACACGTTGCGGCATTCGCCAAAAACTCTCCAGCAGCATTTTCTGTGTTTCTTCAGGCAAATCTTTGCTCTGGAACTCCACACCCAAGGCGAAGTAGATCACACCGTGATCTGCCTCGTCAATAAACTGCTGTAGGTCTCCGGGTAGCTTTGGATCCTCCTTGGGGATGTGGAAACCGGCCACCTCGATCATTCCCGGAACACTCGACCTGGGCCGAAAGAGGCTAAAGTGCTGATTAAGTAAAATCAGAGAGAAACTGTGGCGGATATCCGTAAAGCTCTTCTCCAAGTGCCCAAAGAATTGATCGTGGACTTGTTCTAGCTTCGGAAGGAACACCAGTTGCATCAGTAGCCACTCTTCTGTGGTGTAGTACCAATTGTATATTCGATCCCAAAGGCTCTTCACGGATCTCTCTCCCATAGGTATTAGCGGCTCCAGAACCATGGACGATCCGTGACCCACAAGGGTGTTAAGGTTCCAGTCCGCTCCGCATGTTGAGATACCCATGAGCGAAGCGTTGAACTGGGCTGCCAAGCCAAAGAGCCCATCGGTGAAGGACGGTTCCACAACTACCAAGTCAAAGATGGTATGCGATTGCATCATCTTCCGAACCTCCAAGTTATTGAGCACATTCAGCGATGCTTTAATCATGATTCTCGTTAAGGAAGCTGTTTCTCTCCACTTGTTCGTCGATGTGGATATTACCGTATACTCTACAAAATCTACAAAATATATAAAACAAACGATGTAAGAAATATGCAGTCGAGTTTGTTTGACTGTGTGATACTAAATACTATATGATACCACCAACCATTACAGCATATATGTAGACTAGTCATTTCATACAACAAAAAATGGACACAAAAATGTTTCAGCGACAGGCCCCGCAACTTTGGCTAAGCTCGGCAATTTTTTTGATGATACCCAAAGCTTGACTTACGGAACGTAAGTTGAAAAATTAATCGTTGTTTAGGTAAACCAACTATTATGTCAAAGACACGCAACATTATTTTGTTATAAAATAATACGAGTTTCTACTTTAAACTAGCTAATGAAGATTGTTGACTAAAGGAAAAAACGCGGGAAAATCTTGAAGATATGTATTCATCAAAATTCGAACGATTGATTAAGTGCACTTCCAAAAAATTGGTGACGGAAGAATTATAAAAAAACCTTTGGCATAAACGAACTGTATAGGCAGTTGACCTAAAATTCATGGGAGAGTAAGTCATCATCCCACGAATTCCCACCGTTTTAAAGAAATCACAACGAAAAATAATCCGTTTCTCTAAAGACATTAAAGAAAAACAATTCGAAGACCTTCTTTTTTTTAACGCGTCCGCTTTCTTCAATATATTTTTCTTAGAAGGCTTAACGCAATATAAATGATTTAGAGCTAATTGATTTGATCACTTGACGAATATCTGAGTTTCCGTTTCCCATACCTTAAATGGAATTGTGCTCTATATCCCTTCACATACCTGTTAATACGTTATTATTATCCGTTATGCGTATATACTTTACATTATCCACGGAGTGGCAGTGCTGATAGGCATGGATCACTGTCAGCTGGTGACCCCGATCAGCAAGGGCCCTTACGTAGGGAGTCATCAGCATGCACTGCGAATAGGACTCGAAGGGTGCGATAATAAGGATTCGGGCGCCATGCGTCAAAGTGATCAAACAGAGCAGCGGGAGAATCCATCGCCCCAGGGCGAACATATCGATCGAACGCCAGCTTTTCGACTAACTAACTGTGTGACTTTGTGGTGATTGCAACTCTTTTGCGTTTTCTCTCTGATTAGATTGGCCATTTGAGCATGTCTGACTTTGCCTCTAAACAACGCAGTAATTGGAAACTTTTTACCCACCGCATTCTATTTGAGTTTTAACTTATAAAAAATATGAACAAAAAAATTCAACTTATACGCACGACAAATTTATTTAAACAAAGCCAATGTAACTATACGTCATATTTATATATAGCAAAATATATATTAAATTTATTCAACTTAATAATTTTGCTTCACAAATTAATGAGGAAATAAAAATATTGTAATTGTCTGATAGGTGACGGCGCCTAGACAAAAGCACTTAGTCGATTCCAAAAATAAGGCCTGGAAACACTTTTAACCATCATAAATAAAGGGGATAATTACGATAAGATAAAGCTTCCACAGCGCTTATCATTCATTGTCCCTGCTTTTATAAACCTAAAAACAATAAAAGTTATTATTACAATCGAATTCAAAACAATTTAACTACGCAGCTGGTCAGCGCTTCTGATACCATTAATTGTTTTAGAATCTTTGTAATGAAATCTTTATCATAATACAGTAAAAGTTACACTCTGCTTGCATAAATTTAAAATTAATTAATTTCTTACCAAATAACATTTTACAGTAATTTTATTTAGTTAAACATCAAACTTAAGTACTTATATATTTTTACTATCCAACTTATTAACTCTTGGATAGGCCGAAACTGCTCCCCTAGTTTAGCCAAATAGTTAAGGAAGCACCTCCACTTGGAAAATGCCAAGAAAATGATGCTTACCGACAGGGCTAATCGGATTCCGACCATCAAAAACTTATCCACAGAATAGTATTCCACAAATTTTATCTGGGACGTAGGAACTCTTATATGATTTGCTCCCTTGTAGCGCAGGACGTACTCCGTCCAGTAAATGGCCACATCCATGGGATGCATGGGCTGATCCCGAAATATCTCAGATATTGCCAACGCGTTTTTGCTGAAACTTGGATCGCTTGTCAGACGATCCACAGTCTCCGTCAGCTCCTTTCCAGTCACAGTGTTGATGCTCACCTGGAGGGCAGCACCTTCCTCCACCAAGACCGCCAAGTTCCGGAATTGATCGTAGAACACAGGCATGCCCAGCACTGGCTTCGCATAGTAGGCAGCCTCAATGATGCCCATCATGCCCCCATGGCTAATGAAAAGCCTTACGTTTGGATGGGCCAGGATGGCATGCTGGGGTAACAGCTCGCCAAGGTAGATGTTATCAGCTACCATACCGGGTGGCTCACCTTCAAATTTGAGGATCACACGTTGCGGCATCCGTCCAAAGCTCTCGAATAGCATATTCTGCGTTTCTTCAGGAAAATCCTTGATCCGCAACTCTACACCCAAAGAGACGTAGATCACACCATGCTCCGCCTCATCGATAAACTGTTGCAGATCCCCGGGAAGCTTTGGATCCTCCTTGGGGATGTGGAAACCGGCCACCTCGATCAATCCTGGAACACTCGGCCTGGGCCCAAGGAGGCTAAAGTGCTGATTAAGTAAAACCAGAGAGAAGCTGGTGCGGATATCCGTAAAGCTCTTCTCCAAGTGCCCAAAGAATTGATCGTGGACTAGTTTTAGTTTCGGAATGAACACCAGTTGCAGCAGCAGCCACTCCTCGGTTGTGTAATACCAATTAAACAAGCGGTCCCACAGGTTCTCTACGGATCTCGACCCCATAGGTATTAGCGGCTCCAGAACCATGGACGACACGTGACCCACAAGGGTGTTAAGGTTCCAGTCCGCTCCGCATGTTGAGATACCCATGAGCGAAGCGTTGAACTGGGCTGCCAAGCCAAAGAGCACATCGGTGAAGGACGGTTCCACAACTACCAAGTCGAAGGTGGTATTTGATTGGACCAACTTCCGAACCTCCAAGTTATTGAGCACATTCAGCGACGCTTTAATCATGATCCTCGTCATGAACGTCATTTCTCCCCACTTGTCCAAGTTTGAGGATAGTATCATGAACTCTTCAAATTCTGGAATAATTGGGAGAAAGCAATGTAGAAAATATTTTAATGATTTTTTTACGATATGGTTATATACAAAATTGGGCACCTGAAAAAATGTTTTCTTAAAACTTGATTAAGCTTGGATGATACATATGGAAGTTATTAAACAGAAAAGTTACTATCTTGTAAAGTATATATCTATCTCGCTCATATTTTAGTTGGTACTCAAACCGCGGTTGGATTCCCGGTTTGATAGTAATATTGTGTTATGTTTCACCATTTTTATCGATATATTTTAAGAAGATTGACCATTACTTTAAATATTAAGAAGTGTAATCGTTTCAAAAGTAAATTTTTGGGAAGTAGCTGGCTGACTCATGCTGATTTAGGATCGTGTCATTGGAGCTCACTACTGTTTTTCGCTGTGTATCTGTCTGGAACCCTTTCATTTTAAACGTTTGATTGTCATTCGATCCTTTCACTTTACGACCGTGATGTGACCGTGGTGTTATCTCGCAGCTAATATTATCTTGTCGAATTTCAGAGTTTTCCGCAGCTCAACTGGACATAAAGTTTACATACCTGAGAATACGTTAGTATTATCCGTTATGCGTATGTACTTCACATTGTCGACGGGATGACAATGCTGGAAGGCATGGATCACTGTCAGCTGGTGACCCCGATCAGCGAGGGCTCGTATGTAGGGAGTCATCAGCATGCACTGCGAATAGGACTCGAAGGGGGCGATGACGAGGACTCGTTCGGCGCGAGTCCAGCTGATCAGCCAGAGCAGCGGGAGAAGCGGGAGAAGCCATCGCCCCAGGGCGAACATATCGATCGAACGCCAGCTTTTCGACTGACTGAGTAAAGAGCCAGCGATTGGAACTCTTTGGCATTTTTGCTCTTTTCGCCCGCTGATTAGATAGCTCCCTCAAGCATGTCTGGCCAAGTACTCCGGACCTAACCAAGGCAGTACTATTTCAGGCGTCGGCATGTGCGGTCGATTCGTGTGAGATGACGAGAGGCCCGGGCATTGCTGGTCTGCTGCTCCCGGCTCTTCTATTCGGCCTGCTGTGCCCTCAATTGGCCAGGACTGAGAACATTTTGGCCATCTTCTCCTACACCTTCGGGTCGTCCTACCTGCTGATCACACCATACCTGAGGAGCCTCGTGCAGCGGGGTCATCAGCTGACCCTGATATCGGCCCCCACCGAAATGCCCGAAATCGAGGGAGTGCATCATATTCGCGTCGCCAAACTGGATATGCTAGTAAAACGTAATTACACTTCTTACTTGGAGTTGAACTCTGATTGAAATTAATTCGTATAAAGTGTGTGTTATTAAAACGTGATCTTTATATGGATTTTCCTGAGTGAAGTGGACTTTGATTTAAATAAACAATAACAATAATTATATAAATAACCGCTCATTAAGTTTTTATTTGAACTGCAAAATATATTTATTCGGTGAAGCAATTTTTGCTAGTCTTTTTCTTGAAAAGATGAATGTTAGTTCAATTGGATTTTTGTTAAACTAGGTCAGATATAACTCATACCATTTTAAGCTCTGTGAAGGCTATTATTTAGTAATAAAGTAAACGTGTTTAGTGCTAATCAAACGTTAAATAAGTGAGCTTACTAAGAGTTCTATTATTGATAAAAAAATTGATAAAATGTCTGCGATTAAAATCCGTTCACAGTACTCCTTGAGTATAACTACGACTTCGAGCAGAGCAAGTGGATGGAGGCGCAGTTCGTGTCCGATTATTTCTACAACTGTTCAAGTTTTGTACTCGAGGATCCCGGGGTACAGCAGCTGCTCCGCAATACCAGTGCCCAGTACTCGATGATCATTCTGGAGGCATCGCACACGGATGCCCTTTATGGTTTCTCGCAGCTCTTCAACGCTCCACTGGTGGGTATCGCCGCCTACGGATCGGCATGGAATATAGACTTTCTGGTGGGTAACTCGGCTCCGAGTGTCTACGAGCCTATGTCCTCCCTGGGCTACACGCCTGGACTTAGTCTGCTGGAGAAGTGGCACAACCTGATTTTCATCACGGAGGAGCGACTGGTGGAGCGATTTATTTACCTGCCCCGTCAAATCGATTTGTACAGACAGCATTTTCCCAGCGTGACAGCCAGTCTTCATGAGCTCCGGCGGAAATTCTCACTGATCCTGATCAATCAACACTTCAGCATGGGACGGGTTCGTAGCAATGTTCCCAATATCGTGGAGGTGGCGGGAATGCACTTGCACGAGCCCCCGCAACCGCTAGGAGCGGAACTTAAACAGTTTCTGGATGAAGCGGAGCACGGCGTGATCTATTTCTCGATGGGTCTGAATATGCTGGACAAGTGGCTGCCGCCGGAAATCCTGACCACATTCTTGGCTGCCTTCAAGCAGTTGAAGCAGCGCATAGTTTGGAAGAGAAATGACCCCGAGATGGGCAATAAATCGATGAATGTGTATGCCAGAGGACATCTACCGCAGCGTGCGATCCTCAAGCATTCCAATGTCAAGTTATTCATAACCCATGCCGGTCTTCTGAGCACCATCGAGTCCACCCACTACGCCGTTCCCCTGTTGTGTCTGCCGATCTTCTTCGATCAGTTCCAGAACAGCGATCGCATGGAGAAAATGGGCGTGGCCCGGAGTCTGGCTATTACAAGCCTCACGCCAGAGATGTTGGTGGAGGCCATCGAGCACCTGGTCCAGAACGACAGCTACAAGCAGAGGGCCCTGGAGATGTCCGCCAGATTCCACGACCAGCCCATGTCGCCCATTGAGACGGCGCTCTGGTGGACGGAGTATATCCTGCGGCACAAAGGAGCCGATCACATGCGAATCGCCGAGCAGGAGATGTCCCTGATGCAGTACTACAACGTGGACGTGGTCTCGGTGCTCTTCGGCCGGATCGGGCTAAGTGCCATATTTGTGATCTGTGTAAGCTGTAAGTTGATTTCTTTGGCCACGCGAAATCTTGAGTATCGCTTTAATGTTCCAATGGTAAGGTGACCTCAAAGATATTTTAAGTATAACATAGATAAACATATGAAATGTGCTCTCTAATTGCCCAAGTTCAAATAATAATGTTGTTAATATATAAAACAAAGCTACACTCTGTTTTAAAAAGTGTTATAAGCTGGAAATTGTATAATATAATTAATATTTATATAGAAAAATATATTTTATTTGGAAATTTTAAATAAAGACAGATCTCTGTATTTTATTAATTTTCTTTTTAAAGCAATTTTTATTTAATTATGTCAACAAGGCGCAAGATAAATATCTATCGCTGTATAATCGTTGTTATAAAACACATTTGTTCTTGTTTCCTTTAAAAAAAAATTCTGCAAAAAAAATATACATATTACATTACTAGTGTAAATAATAATATTCTTAGGAACCCTAATATTTATTACTTTGCGTTTGCTTAAGGTTAAGGTTATAAATCGCGTGTAGACTATAATGAAATAGGTGTATTTATTGTAAATGTCTGTATCAGCCCCTGATAAAGACTTATCTTATCAGTCGATAGAATGGCAACAGAGTGCGAAAAGAAGTATTTCTTTGCATGAAAAATGTTTGATAATTTATAATCTTTGTTCTTTTTCAGCAATTAAATAATATTAATCGTTGGTAATTAGCTTGAAAGTCCTATAAATCTATTGATTCTGATTGGAAATATTTCAGCAACCATAATTGCAAATATTAAATACAAGAAAAGGAAATTGATGGAAGAGAGGCTGCTCCTTTAAGTATCCTGTATATTCTAATTAGAAAACTTCACCAGTCGTTATCTATCCGAACCCTTTTCCTTTCATTCCCTTCTTTATTCATTCCTTTTTTTTTGGCCATAAACATAACCGCGCTCATTACGCATTTTACATCAATCAGCACGTGCCCAGCATGTTTTCAACTCTTTTTTATACAAAATAAAAAAGAAAAACCAAAATGAAAAGGGGAATTGAAAAAAAAGGGAAATACTGGAAGAAAAAAGGACATTAAAATGCGCAGTACAGACTGATGAAAAAAAGTGCGCACAATTGCGCTCACAATTGCTGGGTAAAATACCCCCAGGAACGTGAACCCGAAGACGTCTGTGTTGGAGGACAAAACTTGTGGTCTACCATGGAACAGGACGTTCCTGAAAGTGTAGAGAGCTTCCCCTTGAAAACCAGCGGAGCGTTATGCCTGTGACGGTCCATCGATAGCCAAGGTAACGAACGCACCGCGCATAAAAATAGACCCAACTACAGGGATCAGTCCGTAAAAAGGGCACAAAGAATCCACTGTGAAAAAATAATTACATGCCTTTTGATAACATTTGTTTATAGAGTTCACGGATTAGATACGGCAATTGTAGGTTGTTCCTATCAATATTTAGCTAGCCCTCAATGATAAACGACTAATGACCGAGCTGTGGAAAAGTTTTCATTTAAACTTAAATACTAATCAGTACTACTTACACTTTTTATGACTAACAAGTTTAAAGATTTTTTTTTTAAATCTAGAACATTTAAAGGAACTGAGAGAACATCTATTGGCCAATACAAACTGTATTTCCAGCTCATCAAATTTATTTTCGTCCCCTTACAAGCTGATACTAGTAATTGAAAAAAAAATAGATATATACGCATATATAAAATGTGTTCGCCAAAAATTGGCATACTAATAAGTTAGGCGGAATGGTCGAAGCCCCAGCAGATACCAAATTGCACTCAACGTGTTGTCAATTTGATGTTTATTGCAGATTTTTATTTGATTTTATGTATGCAACATTTGAATTTATGTGCCGGCCATAAACTGCCACCGAGTCTAATCCAAAAATTCTTGTAAAATTGCCAAAGACCCCACCACGACTGGCAGGATGGAGTGGGCGAGTGTTGACCCAAGTTAGGCCAGTTTTATTGGCCATTTGGCAAAGACGCCAAGGGAACTTCGCTGGCGCTGCTGCTGCTGCGGATGCTGCTGCTCTTGGCCAATACTCAAGTGGGCGGCTTTCATTGGCGCTTAACTAACTGAAATTAAGTAAACTTTTCTTTTGACTTTCATAAGCCTTTTAATAAGCCATAATCCCCGCTGGCATTATCTGGCCCCCAACATAAGCGCACAAAGGACAAACGCCCACAGACACACGCATAATAAAATCTAATTAACATCCCGCACTGAGCTCGTGAAAACCTCACGCAATAAAAATCATCAATAGTAGGAAAGAAGTTTATTAAAAGTGATTTTCATCACTGCGACGTCTCTGGGGCTCTAAGGGGATGGATGCTGGTGCAGAGATAACAGGAACTAATGTAGGGGCAGGAACTAACATATCCAGGGCTGATTAACTTTATAACACGTGAGCTGCTGGTCTTCTGAGTTTCTTGGGCTCAAAGCAGGACTATAGTCCTAGTTGTATACACTTCCATTAATGCATTTTATTTTTATTTTATAATTTAAAAAGTAAATATTGAAATATATATAAATAATAACAATAATAATAATATAAATATATTAAATAAATCTTTTAAAGGGATACGAATTATTCAGTTGGCTTGCCTTCAAACCATACTTTTTTTCGTACATCAAAAAATCTTTTATGTAAGAGACAAACACATTTATACTCTAAATTAAATGTATTAGGGACTTCACTTATTTGTTAAACAATTTGATGAAGTAGCTTTATTTAAAGGATACAAATATTTTATTAAATATAATTTATAGAATAGACATAAATAAGTTTAGTTTGTAGCGTTCTTGTTTCTAGATATTTCAAAAGAAAATACAAATGTGGCCCAGTCTGAAGTGATAATATATATAAATTATTTACATAATACTAAGCTATGAATATTCATATGTTTTGCTATTAAAAAAAGAAATACTTTGAATGCCAACAAATAAATTAAGTTAAGTTAATTGGTTCTTACAATATTTCTGAATTAAATATGTATTCTTACCTAAAACAATTTCCATATTAGAAAAGTTGTTTAAACATTTTTGGGATATCAATAAATCTAATAAATACCGAGACCTTTTAAGTATATTTAATTTATTCATTTCAGCTGGTGTCATATCTTGCCACAAAATTCAATTACAGAGCATATCCGATGCGTCGCATCGATAAAGCCTGTAATTTTCATTTTCCTATGAGTCTTATACATATATATATTTTTTTTGTTAGAAAAGTTATGCGGCAAGCTTTTAATTAGCGCCTGCCAACCAGTCAGCCAGCCATCCTGGCCAAAGTCCCAGAGCGCATTACGCATACGCAGCGTTGACGCCGAGGTTGCCGCTGAGCCTGGCACATTGGCTCTGGGATTGCCGCTAGCTGCTCGGGCACGATTTTAATTAATTAGACTTTTATGAGGCGTACATGCAGCAGCAGCAGTAGCAGCAGCAGCAACAGCAGCGGCGGCGTCGGCTCAGTCATTGTTGGGTTAAGGCCCAGTTATTGTTTTTTTTTTTTTGGTTTCGTCCGCTGAACTGAGCTGAACTCCCCAGTTGTTTTTGCTGTTTGCCGGACTGGCCTAATAAGCATTTCAGAGCTTAACACCGCCAACGAAATGTGTATCAAAATTTAGCATTTATTTTTCGGTGCGGCGGACACACACATACACAAACACACGCGCGCACACACACACACACACATGTCGTGTGCGGTAATGAAAATTGCGGTGGCATTATGCTCAACATTTGGCATAATTGCAGCCCAGGATATGCGTTTATGCTCAGAGATTACTTTTTGTGGCTGCTGGCCATTGACCAAGCCCTACACCACAGCCAAATACCATCACCACCACCACCACCACCAGAACTGGCATCACCACCACCGCCAACAGCGAATGACCGGGCGTAATAAAAGCCAGACGATGTCGCCTTTTGTATAAAGAAATAAAAATAATTCCCAACTCCCTGCGAACCCGCTCACATCTGGGTTGGCTTTTGTGTTCCAACTCTTGTTATTGGTATCTCGCTTTGCTACTCCCTGGCTCCTGGTTCCCCTTTGCTTTCTTTTTTTTTTGGTGTGGGTTGCCAGGCAAATTAATTTCCACTTGCTTCAATTTTTTATTTTTCGTTGGCGCGACATGTAATTTGTCGTTGTTCTGCTTTAAGGAAGGAATAGAGATGATTAAAGAAAAGTCAGGCATTTATTTAAGTCTTAATGCAAGGAAGTTGTATTAATATATGGTCAACACGAAATTAGATGAAATTTAAATATTTACTGTCTTATTATTTATTTTATTTAAAATATAATATTGGATTTCCAGTGAGCACCACCCTTTTTTGATTAAAATTTTTGTTTTTATAGCTATTTTTTAATGCAATTTTACAAAATAATTCAGCTAGTTTGTGGTTATATTTGTCGCTCACACAAATACTCCTAAAATGTCATACATCCTTAGGTTTTTTAAAATTATTAACAATTTAAATAGTGGAGAGGATGTTAAGGGCATTTCCTTTTGTTAATTAAATTGACTCTAGGAATTTTTAAAGTTACTAAACAAAAACAGGTTCTATTAGAAAAACATTTCTGCATGCCATCTTCATATTCTTAAAACACCTTGTGCTTCTCTTGCTCTACACATTAAACAAATATGCAAAACATTAAATGAAAACTCCCTAGTATTATATTTTAACTTCAAAATTGTAATTGCTCTATAAGCTTAAATTACCCATTTACTGCCATTGAAAGACATAAATTACTGGGAGTATGTGGTAGGGAAAAAATGCTCCGAAACGTGTAAAAGACTTTTATCGTGGAAATCAAACAAAGGGAAGAAAAAGCCCGTCAGAAAGTAACCAATAAACATAAAAAACAGTTGCAAAACAATAATTAAAATGCACACGCAACAATTTACTGGCTAGGCGAATGTATATACATAAAAAAAAATAAAGAAAGTGTACAAAAAAATAAAGAATAAACCAAATTATGTTTATTATTATGCACGATGAATGGGATGGAAGTTGACGGGATGGTGGAGTGGTGGCAGAGCAAACAAAGGGCCAAAAGAGAAATGCGCTGAAGGAGTGAGTCGATTCGGGGGACTGAGAAAACTGGGGGGGTGGCGCCAAGTAATCCGCTTGTTAAAAATAAACGAAAATAAAAGCGATGGGCGGGGTGGGAGCGAGCAGAGGAAGCAGAGGAAGCGCACACAAAACATAATCATCATAAACCGGAAATATCCCGACGGCAAAACATCCGCACATAAATTTTTTAAATAGTCTACAATATTTCGTTTTGCCGTTCGGCATTTGCCATTTGCCATCTCTGTTTC